>VZQC01003386.1:2226726-2266930 GCA_009823505.1 Rhizomys pruinosus
TCTGTGCACCCGTGTCGTGCAATGCCGCGGAGGTCAGAAGTGGGCGTCGGATTCCCCTGGAGCTGGAGTTCTCCTGGAGTTGGAGTTTCAGACGGTTCTCAGCCGCCATGTGGGTGCTGGGGATCGAACCCGGGTCCTCTGCAAGAGCGGTCGGCGCTCTTAACCGCTAGGCCATCTCTCCAGCCCCAACAGTCCTTTTTTTTAAAGACAGGTCTCACTATGTAGTCCTGGAATTTGATCTGCAGAACAGGCTGGCCTTAACTCACAGTGATCCATGTGTCTGCCTCCTAAGTGTTGGGAAGTGCCACCATGTACAATCCATTACTTTATTTCTTTAAAAACATTTTTAAGTATTTTTGCCTTCCATGTCTTCTCTCAACCTCCTTCCTGTTCCCCTCCTCCCCTAACTCCTCCCCCTCCTCCTATCCCTAATGTAGGATACATTCCATTTGGATACTGCCCTGTACACAGGTGTTACCTTTTTTTTTTTGGTCTTTTTGAGACAGGGTCTCCCTTTAGTCCAGCTCCAGCTGGCCTGAAGCTCGCTATGTAGACAGGATGGTGTTGAACTCACAGATATCCATCTGCCTCTGCCTCCCGAGTGCTGGGATTAAAGGCATGTGCTACCATGCACAGCCTAAAACAGTTCTTAGCCACCAAGTGGGTGCTGGGATATGAACCCGGGTCCTCTGCAAGAGCAGTCAGTGCTCTTAACAGCTGAGCCATCTCTCCAGCCCCAGGAGTTACTTTTACTCATGTTTCTTAGCACATACTGGAGATTCTACAGATCTCCTTACATGGTACAGTATGAAGTGCATGAGACCACCTATGCTCTTCCTCAAAATGTTTAGCCTTAACCTAATTTAGCTGGCAGAATTTTAAGAATTGGAAAAAGACAGCAAAGACAATCAGAAGGGAGCAAGACAACATTATGGGAATGTGACAGGACAACTAAATGACCTCAGTCTCCCAGTAAGTCAATGTTAAGAAAATAAGGGTGAGGCAGGAGAGATTAGGTCCCATTCACCTCTTGTGTGTGTGTGTGTGTGTGTGTGTGTGTGTGTGTGTGTGTGTGTGTATGTCTGAGACAGGGTCTCCCTAAAGCCCCAGCTCATCTGGAACTGGCTATGTAGACTAGACTGGCCTCAATCTCACTTTGTACACCAGGCTGGCCTTGAACTCACAGTGATCTGCCTGCCTCTGCCTCCAGAGTACTGGAATTGAAGGCTTGCACCACCATGCCTGGCCATTTTTTTTTTTTTTTTTTGGTCTTTTTGTGACAGGGTCTCCCTGTAACTCACACTGTCCTGGAACTCACTATATAGACCAGGCTGGCCTTGAACTCACAAAGATCCGCCTGCCTCTGCCTCCCAAGTGCTAGGATTAAAGTCATGCACCACCACACCTGGACCCAGCCATATTTTTTTAAAGAAGAACCACTTGTTACCCCTCAAGAGAACAGAGTTTGGATCCCAGCACCCATACAAGGTAGCTCATGACACCTGTAACTCCAGCTTCAGATGATCCAGTCTCTTTTGGCCTCTGTGGGTACCACACATGATACAGAGACATACATAGACACACACATAAATTAAATCTTTCTTTTAAAGTCGGAGAAAACTGAGGAAGTAGATAATTGGTAAGACATTTACCTAGCATGTTCAACTCCTTGACTCAACCTCAAGCACTGCTGAACAAACACTTGAGAGTCAACTCAGAAAGTATTAATATCAAGTATCAGACGGTATAGAGGAATTTTAAAATTAATTTTGCTATAGTGATGACACACTGACATATACTGAAGTTATATGGACAGGTACCCTGATGTTCTGAGTACATATTTAAGTATTTAGAGAGGAAACATGCTGATATTTATGCAATTTAAAATACTTTAGACAAGGGCTGGAGAGATGGCTCAGTGGTTAAAAGTGCTGGCTGTTCTTGCAGAAGACCCAGGTTCAAATCCCAACACCCACATGTCAGCTAACAACTGTTTGGTACCTCCAGTTCCAGGGATGCCCTCTTCTGACCTCTGTGGCAATACATGGATACACATAAAATTTTAAAAAAGCAAAGTATTTTAAAACATTTTAAGACAGAAAGCAAATATGAAGACACACAGTTAACATGTGTCCATATATTGGAACTCTAAACCACCAATAAGATGGCAGTGGAAATGGACATTTGGGAGGTAATTAAGTTTAGGTCATGAGGGCAGAGGCCCCATGATGGGGTCAGTACCCTTTTAAGAGACATTCTAGTTTGGTTTCAATCCCTATGACAAAACACTCTGACCAATACCAACTTGGGGAGGAAAGGGCTTGCTTACATCTCCCGGGTCACAGTTCATCACTGACGAAGCCTAAGCTGGAAACTCAGGGCAGGAACCAGGAGCACAGAGCAGGGAGGAATGCTGCTCACTGGCTTGCTCTCCTGGCCCATGCTCACCCTGCTTTCTTATACAGTACACCATCACCTGCCCAAGGGTGGCACAGCCTCAGTGGGGTGGGTCCATACCCTCCCACCTTACTCAGTAATCAAGGAAGCCCTACAAACATGGCCACAGGCCAGTCCAATGGAGGCAGTTCCCCAGTTGAGACTCCCTCAACCCAGGTGTGTAAAGGTGGCAACTACAGTTATCCGGCACAGGAGACTACTCTGAACACAGAAAGACTACGAAACAGGGAAGGAGTGCTAACTGAACCTCAGTCAGGAGCTTGCTTCCCAGTTTCCAGACCATAAACAAATGTCTGTTGTTTAAGTGTCTAGTCCACAGCATATTTTTTTCTTTTGTCTTTTTGAGACAGGGTCTCAAAGACTAAAAGTCCCAGCTGGCCTGGAGCTCGCTCTGCAGACCAGGCTGGCCTTGAACTCACAAAGATCCGCCTGCCTCTGCCTCCCGAGTGCTAGGATTAAAGGCGTGCACCACAACGCCCGGCTTTGACTTCATCATTTTGACAGACCCCAGGTAAGCCTGTAACTTAAACCCCAGTATTGTTTTGGGCCTGTCACACGGTAAGTGCTCAATAAATGCTCGTTTAGATTTCTTTCCTTGGAGAGTTGGAGGGTGGGATGAGGGGTTAGAGAGATGTCACAGATCCCTTGTGCCTGGCTGGGACCGGAACCCGAGGGAAGACCGGTTTCCCCAGGCTGAGGAGCTGCAGGGGGGAGCCAGGCCCGGGTCCTCGCCCTCTTAGGCGCTCGAACCCCTGTCACCAACAGCAGGGTCCAGAGAGCGAGGCCGGCCCGGGCGCACTCACCTCGTCCCGGCACTGCTTCTGGCACATCTGGCAGTACCAGCGCAGCTTCTGCAGTCCTTTGGACTTGATCCTGTTGGCGATGGCCTTCGGGGTAAGAAAGTCAGACTTTCCCATGGCGACAGAGCGAGAGACAGATCCCCGAGTGAGGCGAGCTCCGCCAGCCGGAAACGGAACTGGACGGGGGCCGGCTGGGAGAGACAAAAACAGACAGTATTAACTTCAAGCCCCGCGAGACTCTGCGAGACTGAGGGAGGCCAGCGGAGGAGAGTCCGGCCCCGTGAGCCCCGCGCATGCGCAGTGAGGCCCATCTGCCCGACCTTCAGCAAGCTTCTGCCATGCTCTCCCGGGCTAGCGTCACCGGGCTCTCTTCCTGGGCCTTGCAACCGCAATGGTAGGACGGGTTGCGGGAGGACCAGGAGGAAGAGGGGGGCTCGGGGCGGTGCGAGGCCGGAGGGATCGGGGCTGCTGAGCGGACGCCGAGTTCGAGCTGGGCCCGGGGACCTGCTCACATCCGACGGCTCGGGCTGCAGGGAGCACAGCGGCAGGGTGGGGAGGGAGCGTGCAGGGGCCGCAGGGCACATGAGCAAGGTCACGGGCTGAACCCCGGGACCTGGGCCCCTTCCGGTGGACTTCTGACGTCGTTCAGCCCTTGACCTCCGCTCTGAGCCCTGCGGGTGAAGGGGAGACCCGGGAAAAGGCCTGGGCAAGTTAAAAGCTGTGGTTTTGCCCTTGACGCCCTGGGAACATCCTGCTGCTGAGCAGCCGGACCCTCTCAAAGCTGTTGGTTTGCTAGATCCCTGGTGCCTGGCTGCTGGAGAAACGAGGGGCATCCAAATTGGGTCGCCTTGGTTTCAGAAGGGACGTAGAGATTTGTCTTTTGGATAAAAACATCTGGCTTTGCCATCACACCCTGAGATGGAAGCTGTAACCCTGCAAAGTCTAAAACTGTCCCAAGGTCCCGAGGAGGGGGAGGTAGGTGGGGTGTAAGTTTTGATGACTTTGATTCTCTGGACAAAAAGGCACATTAGAATGTCTAGGAATGGCAGAAAATAAATGGCTTATGTTGGGCTAGAGAGGTGGCTCGGGTTCAGAGCACTGACTGTTCTTGAAGGGTGATCGACAAACTCTTTTGACCTCCAAGAGCATTGCACGGACATAGGTGCACTTACGTACATGCAGGCAATACATTCGTACACATAAAATTAAAATAATGAATTTTCAAAATTTGGTTTTGGTTGGTGCCTTGTAATGGAATGAGATGCTTTGAAGAACTTTTAGGCAGTCCTCAGACGATTATTAGCTATAGACCCGTCAAAACAATTCTTTGGTTCCCATCCACAGGATTTCTAAGTAGTTACAGTACTAAGCTAGGTTTTTCTGTACTTTTTCTAAGTAGTTACAGTACTGAGCTAGGTTTTCTGTAATTTATATGAAGGAATTGCCTACAAACATTAATTGAAATAGTCCTTGGGTTAAGCACAGAATTTACAGCAGTATGCAAGAATTTCAGGGTAATGAGGAAATTAAACATATTGTGAACTAAATACATGTAGATTTTAGTGGCTTAATCTCAGAAGGCGGGTTATTTATCTAATATTTAAAAAGGATATTGAGAAGTCACAGTAGTTGAATTCTCCATTGTGTTAGTCAGTATATGTTTGTGGGGTGCCTGCCCTGTACCGGCTGGAACCGGCGACGTGTTAAACTGTGAAGGTGAACAGTCTGTGAGCTCCCTGGGAGGTTCTTAACCAGCAGTGGTGGTCAGCAGATACCCATTCTTTTTCCAGCTTCCCTCTTGCTGTGCAATATCTCTCAGTATTTTTAGAACCTGAAGCACATACGAAAGTAAATGTTTGACATAAAATTCTAGACCTGACTCTATGAAACACATGAGATCATTTAAGGAGATTTCAAAGAGTGCCTTAAATAAGACCTCTTGGTCCCAGATAACTTCTGCTAGGAAACTAAATCAGAACCTGGGTCAGCAGATGCAGGTCATCTCACCGAGTTTAGAATGTTGGGTTTAAACGGGCTGGACTCTGAAGACCCTGAACTGTGAGTCCACTGCGGAATGCAGCTTCTCTCCCAGCATTCATTCCATCCCGCCTGGTGTCTCATGTCTTCCCAGCCTTGGCCCTGGCTTTTCCCATTTTAGTTGTCTTTTGACTGAAGAAATCAAGACTTTAAGGTTTCATACTCCACAGATTAGGGAAGAGAAAAATGCCTTTACCTTTACAGACTGGTGAAGAAGCATGTCTTTGGCTCTGTTTTGATTGTTGGAAGCTCTAGAGAGTGTGGGCTGTCTGTTAACCATTTCTGTATGTAGAGAATGTTAACCATTTCTGTATGTAGAGAAGAATTTGGGGAAAGGAGTTCCTGATTTATTTATTTATTTACTATCATCATATTATTCATACTATCTCATAAATGAGAATTTTTAAAATTTCCTTAGTGTTCAACAGTCAGTAAAATGGAACTGTTGTATAAGAGGGTTTCAGGGGGACTGTACATCGAGACTGGAGAGGCAGATTGACCTCTGACAAGAGCATACATCTGCCGGGCATAGTGGCGCACGCCTTTAATCCTAGCACTTGGGAGGCAGAGGCAGGCGGATCTTTGTGAGTTCAAGGCCAGCCTGGTCTACAAAGTGAGTTCTAGGATAGCTGGGGCTACAGGGAGACCCTGTCTCGAAAAGACCAAAAAAAAAAAAAAAAAAGGAGCATACATCTACTAGTGATGATGGACTGGGAAGCTTTGAGTGTGGTCTGTCAGATCCTGACATTGCTGTTCCACCTGGCTGCGTGTGACCTTGAGCAAGTTGCCTGCAGGCTGTTCTGCTGCCTTCCTTGCTTTGAAACACAGGCAGTAATAGTCCATAATTAGCTAGGTTAGTGTGAAGACTAGATGAGTACGCACAGGGGAAGACACGCTGATATAGATCCGGTATAGGAACTGAAGCTTCAGAAACAAGTTGATGTTTTCTACATAAAATATGTAAGAAAGTTACTTTGTCTGCCAAAGAAGGAAATGAACTTTGCATCATGGAGGATAGAAGACAAGTGTGAGGTATATAAAGGCGGGATCCGAATTTGATACACTTCATGCTTTTTCTTGGGAATTAGCTGGTGCTGCCAGTTTCCCTACTGTGCAACATTGCATGCTTCTTGAAAGCTTCCCAGACTGCAAGTTCTTTGAACAGTATGCATCTGTCTTCTTCCTGTGCTGATGTGAAGTCTTCTAACAATACTGTACTGCCAAAGTAGATACTGGTAGGCTGTTTGTGGTAGAGTATACCTTTAATCCCAGTGCTTGAGGCTGAGGCAAGCAGATCTCTGTGAGTTTGAGGCTAGCCTGATCTATTATAGAGAGTTCCAGGCCAGTAAAAACCTGTCTGGAAAAAAAAGCAAAAAATAGATACTGGTAACTTAGCCACAAACTATTTGAGTCTCTGTCCACATGTTATGTTTCACAAATAATCTTCAGCAGATGTCTCAGGACATGATGCAGTGATTGAGAACTTTATCCTCTCAATACAAAATCTTATAAGTGTAAAATTCAATTCATCAAGTTTTCCCCAAGGAGCTGAATCAGGAGCTGGTCAGATGGCTCAGCAGGTAAAGGCACTTGGGCAAGCCTGAGGAATGGCCTGAATTTGATTCCTGAGACCCACGATTGAAGGAGAGAACTGACTCCCCAAATTTTTCCTCTAACCTCTCTCTCAAGCCTGTATTACACTGTACACACAAATAATGATTTTTTTTTAAGTTCAAGCAGCTCTATTCAGTGGTCAAATCATTCTTAATAGTAAAGTTGTAGTGTAAAGAGTCATCTGTAGGTAAGTGGAGGCTAAACATGAGAGCAGCCCAGATCTCCTGAGATTAGAACCTGGCTCGGCACAAAGATTGAGAATGCAGAAACTGCCTGGTGTGTAGGCACACACCTTTAATCCCAACACTCTGAAGCAGAGGCATTGGGTTCTCAGGGTTCAAGGCCAGCCCGATCCTACATAGTGAGTTCCAGCCAGCTGGTACTACACGGTAAGACTCTGTCTCGGAAAAACAAAACAAAACAAAACAAAACAGTGCAGGAACTAAGATGTTTTGTTAACCTAAATACCGTAATTCAGATTTGCTCTATATATCACTCCATCCATAAATCAGGAGCTTGTGTCAGTTAATGAAGTGTGTGTCTCTAAAACCACACTTTTTTTGGGGGGGGGTCTTTTGGAGACAGGGTCTCCCTGTAGTCCCAGCTGTCCTGGAACTCACAAAGATCCGCCTGCCTCTGCCTCCCAAGTGCTAGGATTAAAGGCGTGCGCCACCACGCCTGGCTAAAACCACACTTTCTGACAGTTACAACCTGTCAATCTAGAGCATTTAGGATAAAGTCACTATATTGAGGAAAGGAAGCCATTCAGAGCTTGTGTTACTTCTCCAATGCCATTTCTAGAAAATACTGTTACTGGTACACCAATGTATCTACCAGTCTATATGATGAAATAGCAGTTTGTTGCCATTTCTTGTTTCTTACCTTCTGATTAATGTCTGTTTTCACAACCAAACCTAATATTGTCTGTATATTCAGTTTCCTTTTTTTTTTTTTTCTGAGTATTAAATTGTGTAAGTCAGAGGGTTTTTTTGTTACTGTTTTGGCTTTGTTTGTTTTCTTTTTTTATCTTTTTACAGTACTGGGTATTGATCCCAGGGTCTTGAACATGCTGAGCCACTCTCTGCCACTGAGAGCTATATCCCTAACTTTGTAAGGCAGGAGATTTAGTTTGTTTTTTTGTTTTGTTTTGTTTTGTCTTTTTGGTCTTTTGGAGGGTCTCTGTAGCCCCAGCTGGCCTGGAACTTGCTATGTAGACCAGGCTGGCCTGGAACTCAGAGAGATCCACCTGCCTCTGCCTCCCAAGTGCTGGGATGAGATTTAGATTTTCAAACAGCTGTTTGGGTTATGGATTTCTTTACTTATTTTTACACACATATAAATGCCTGATTGAAAAACTGAGACAGAAAACATGCAGCATTCTGTAACGTTACCTCCATTAAAATTTTTTTTTTCATTTAAAATTTATAACTAAAAGAAAACTACTTTTTTTTTTTTTTTGACGGTTTTTTTTTTTTTTTTTTTTGGTCCGGTTTCAAGACAGGGTCTCCCTGTGGCCCCAGCTGTCCTGGAACTCACTCTGTAGACCAGGTTGGCCTTGAACTCACAAAGATCCACCTGCCTCTGCCTCCAGAGTGCTAGGATTAAAGGTGTGCGCCACCACGCCCGGCAGAAAACTACATTTTTAAAATACAGTTTTACATTTATATGAAAGTTGAGCTCTTAGTATGAAGAATTCATATCCCTATCCTGCACTCTGGAGGGTTTCCCCGGGTTTTAACATTTTGTACAATGGCGGTGTGCATTCTGTAGTGAGCTACACTGATACCTCACTATTAACTACAGTCTGTAGCTCCTCTAAGGTTCATTCATTTTGCAGTACAGTTTCATAGATTTTGTCAAATGCCTAAACACGTATCCACCCCTTTTTTGGGGGAGGGGTGTCAAGATGGCTAATCAGGTAAAGGCTTTTGCTGTGGAGCCTGATGAGCCAAGTTTAATCCCTAGAACCTTTACAGTTGAAGGAGAGGACCAGCCCCGACTTGTGTTCTGGTGTGCATATCTGGGCCTTGCCATGCATGCACGCACATGCAAAAACACAAAACATTTAAATCAAAGAGGTTTATGTTTTAGATATGACTGTTAATCCAGAGTGCAAATTCTTAATCTTTAGTAAATCCAGCTTAGTTTTTCCTACAGTGGATCATGCTTTTAGTATCCAAAAACTCATTGCCAAAACCCAAAGGTTTTTTTGTTACTTTTTTTTTTGTCTTTTTGAGACAGGGTCTCCCTTTAGTCTCAGCTGTCCTGGAACTCGCTCTGTAGACCAGGCTGGCCTTGAACTCACAAAGATCCAACCTTCCTCTGCCTCCTGAGTGCTAGGATTAAAGGCATGTGCCACCACATCTGGCTTTTTTGTTACTTTCTAGAAATTTATAAATTATTATTTTCTTTTGGAATTAGCATTCAGTTTATTTTCTTTTTGTTTTCTTTTTTTTATATAAATTATATTTTAAGGGCTAGAGAGATGGCCTAGCAGTTAAGAGTGCCAACTGGTCTTGCAGAGGACCCAGGTTTGATCCCCTGCACCCACATAGCAGCTGAGAACTGTCTTTGACTTCAGTTCCAGGGGAGTCCAACACCCTCTTCTGACCTCTGTGGCATTGCACAACATGGGTGCACAAACCTGCATGCAGACAGTATATTCATACACGTAAAAAATAATTAAAATTAAAAAAAAATTAAAAAAATAAATTATATTTTAAGTTTATAAATTATATTTTGCCATTTTCACACTTAGGTCTATGATCGCTTTAATTTGTGACAGGAATAGATTGCTGTTTAGTATTTGTATTTGAATGTTTAATATTCTGGCACTGTTGTTGAAAATAGTACCCCTTCCCCATTGAATTGGTTTTTCTCCTTCCTTGCCAGTTGGCTGTTTGTGTGCATTTCTGTGTTCTCTGTTCTGTTTCCTGAGCCCCTTGTCCACTCTCTCACCAGTACTAGGTAATCTTAACTACTGTAACTTGATAGAAAGTTTGAAGTCATACCTGTCTTCCAACTTTTTTCTTCACTATTATTTGGCTACTCTGATCTTTTGCCTTCCCATATAAACTTTAAAATCAGTTTATTGATATCAACAGTAACTTACTAAGGTTGCAATTGGAATTGTGTTGAATCTATATATCAAGTAGAATTTTGTGGTGTCATTGCCGAGATTTGTGGCGGGGCCCACTTAATCCTGGGACGACCCATGTGGAAAATACATGCAGGAAAGCACACCACGTGTACACAGGTTGAGGTTCAAATGCAGAGAGAGATTTTATTCCAACATGTCTGCTTAAATATCCATCATGACTCAATTATCAGGGCCGAATCCTTTCGTCACTATACCCCACCCCATGGGTGTGGCCAAGGAGGTCCCATTGGTTTAGAATGCTACCCATCTTAACTAAGTTTTCCCACAGAATTTATGTAAGCAATATTGAGCTTTCTTTTTTTAATTTTTAATTTTTTTAATTTCCTGGAACTGGAGTTAAAGAAAGTTCTCAGCCACCATGTGGGTGCTGGGGATTGAACCCAGGTCCTCTGCAAGAGCAGTTGACACTCTTAACCGCTGAGCTATCTCTCCAGCCCCAAAAATATTGAGCTTTTTTATCCATGAATATGGATGGAATCAGTTGATTTTAATGTTTGATTTATTTCATTAATATGATGTAGCTTTTCTCATGTAGATCTTACGTACATGCCCAAGTTTCTTTTTAATGCTTTTATTGGAAATACACATAAAATATGCTGTTTTAACTATTTTTTTATAATTTTATTTATTTTTTATGTGTATGAATGTATTGTCTGCATGTAGGTTTTGTGCACCCGTGCGGTGCAATGCAGCGAAGGTCAGGAGAGGGTGTCAGATTCCTCTGCAACTGGGTTAAAGACGGTTCTCAGCTGCCATGTGGGTGCTGGGGATCGAACCCCAGTCCTCTGCAAGAGCAGTCAATGCTCTTAAGCGCTAGGCCATCTCTCCAGCCTTTATTTTTAAATGTACACTTTTTTAATATTTTTTAAATTTTATTTATTTTTTATGTGTGTGAATGTACTGTCTGCATGTAGGTTTTTGCACCTGTGTTGTGCAATGCCACGAAGGTCAGAAGAGGGTGTCGGATTCCCCTGGAACTGGTATTAAAGACGCTTCTCAGCCGCCATGTGGGTGCTGGGGATCGAACCTGGGTCCTCTGCAAGAGCAGTCGGCACTCTTAACCGCTAGGCCATCTCTCCAGCCCCTTAAATGTACAGTTTTACAGTCTTTTCTTAATTATAAAATCCAGCTGCTTGTAGCTGTTATAATAACTGGCCCTCCTTATTTATGGCTTCTACATCTGAAGACTGAGCATACTATGTTATTTCATGTAAGAGACTTGGCACCAGGATTTGGGGATCAAAAAAGGGACCTGAACCAAACCCAGGGTTGCAGTTTTATTTACATACATTAACCTTATGTCCCGAGACCTTGATGTAACTGCTTATTGGTTCTAGGGTGTGTGTGTGTGTGTGTGTGTGTGTGTGTGTGATGTATGCACATATGAGTGGGGGTGTGTGGAAGTCTGAGGAGGACATTGGGTCTGACAGATTCTGTAATTCTTTGGTGTCTTCCCTTAAGACAAGGTCTCTCAGCCTGGAGCTAGGCTAACAAGCCCAGTGATCCCAGTCTCTACCCCCATGGCGCTGGGGTTACCAATGCTGGCAGCCACAGTTAGCATTTTTTAAAACTTTATTTTATATGTATGAGTGTATTGCCTACATGTATGTAAGTGCACCCATGTTGTGCAGTGCTCACAGAGATCAGAAGGCATCTGCTGGAGTTACGGTTGTTGGCTGACATGTGGGTGCTGGCAATCGAACCTGGGTCCTCTGCAAGAGCAGCCAGTGAATACTCTTAACTGCTGAACTATCTCTTCAGCCCCACAGATATTCAGACTTGGGTCCTGGTGCTTGTACAGCAAGCGCTCTTACCCACTGAGCATCCCCTCAACCCCAAGGATTCATTTTTCCCCAGATTCTTTGGGAATTTCCACATACACAGTTGTGCCATTGATGGGTAATTTTTCTTTGCATTAGTTGTGACTTGTAGTGTAGTGTTGAACAGCAGTAGGGGGAGGACATCTTGGTTCATCCCACCTTGAGGGAAAAGCTTCTAGTCTTTCATCATTAAGTCAGGTTTACATAGACGTTGAGTGTTAGGTTGAAGAAGTTGTCTGTCTGCTCCACATTCACTCTGAGGCTTTGTTAGGAAGTGGTATTAGAGTCTATTTGATGCTTCTTCCACCCTTGCTGGTAGTATTTTTCCTCTTTAAACTGTTGGTGTGGTGAATTATATTATTTGATTTTTTTGAGACATTAAATGAGCGTTTCGTACCTGCCCTAAGTCTGACTGACTGCTCATGGTATAAAGGTCTTTTTAATATGCTGTTGAGGCCAGGTGTGGTGGAGCATGCCTTTAATCCCAGCACTCCGGAGGCAGAGGCAGGCAGATCTCTGTGAGCTCCAGGCCAAGCTGGTCTACATAGTGAGTTCCAGAAAGATGTTTGTCTTTTAAATTTTTATTTATTTTTTATTTGGGGGAGGTGTATTTTTTTTAAAAACAATTTTTTTTTAATTTTTATTATTTATTTTTGTATGTGTATGAGTGTACTGTCTGCATGTAGGTCTGTGCACCCGTGTCGTGCAATGCCTTGGAGGTCAGAAGAGGGTTTCGGATTCCCCTGGAACTGGAGTTGAAGACGGTTCTTAGCCGCCATGTGGGTACTGGGGATCGAACGCGGGTCCTCTGCAAGAGCAGTCGGAGCTCTTAACTGCTAGGCTATCTCTCCAGCCCGGGGGGGGGGGGTTATTTTTGAGACAGGGTCTCCCTTTAGTCCCAGCTGGCCTGGTGCTGGGATTAAAGCCTTGCACCACCACACCCAGCAAAGAATTTTTTTTTTTTACTTAACCACCTGCTTTCTGATCCACAAGAGGGGACTCACCTCTGGTACTGTAAACCTGCTCAAGAGTCTCTGGCTAGGGAGCTTCTAGGAATGGTGGGAATGCTTGTGCTAAGCGGGTGTTATGTCCAGCCGATTGCCTTCCATTATTCGTGTGTATGCCCACAGAGTAGTGCTACTGCCCACTTTGCTCAAAGAAGCTTCTTGCAGTGGAGCAGTTAACAGGGTAGACACATACAGCTGGTCAGGATGCTGAGAATAAGTGACCAGAGCCAGCCCAATCCCAGAGGGAACATCCCTATCACCCCCTCCAAGGCTCACGGAACATCTCCAAAGAGGAAGGAAGGTGTGTAAGGGTCAGAGGATCCAGTAGAGGGTGGTAGAAGGCTGTCTTCTGGCATGGCATCACTCTTGGAACCTTCAACAGCTGGGGGTCCATCAGGAAGGGGGAGGGGCTCACAGGCCTCACCCCCTCCTGGAAGTTTGCTTGGCAGTTATGATCTCTGAGGAAGAGAGACATTTTCTTCAGTGGTACAGCCACTGACAGATTGCCGGTTTCTATAAGAAACCCCTCACCAGTGCTCCTGTAAGTAACTGGTTGGGATCAGCAAGAGCGAGGAGAGGACAGGGAGGGTAATGGGCAGAATGTGACCAAAATGCATTATACGTGTATGAAAATGCCAGAGTGAAACCACTATTTTGCATGATTAATATATACTATAAAAACTTTTTTAAATTAAACTTTGGTTGTACAAATTCTGTCACATGTAGATTGGGGTGGGGCCCAGTCCACCCATGAAGGCAGACACTGTCTTGAGGGAACACTGGGAGTAAGATGGAAAATGAGAGGAGGTGGCTGAGAGGATCTGGAAGGAGGCCTCAGACACGGGGGGCAGGAGGAGGGTACCAACGGTTGGAAAAAGAAATGAAGATCACATAAAATGAGAGAAAACCTGACTCTCCTCCCAAAGTGCCCATTGTGCCTTGAGGGGCACAGATCTGAATCCTCATCCTCAAGAGCCTCCAGTTCCACCAGCAGGCTAACTATTCTGAAGCCGAGTACTTGAGGACTGCAGAAGGGTCTCGGAGTGTGCTGGCCTTGAGGAAAAGCTGGAGAAGCCCATCCTCAACAGGCTAGCCAAGATCTCCCAACTGGAAGACAGCAGGCAGCCCAGTAATGGAATCAGACAGCCTTTGGGTCCTGATGGGTCACCAGGCCACAAATAGCCAAGATAAATGCAAGCAAGGTGACACCATCCGCACCTGGGTAGTCTGCCGGGGGTTGCACTGCTTTGGCAGACATCTGGACTTGAGCAGAGAGAACAGCCTATTTTGCTCAGCCCACTGTGACCTTGCACCCCTTGCACTGTGACCTCCACCTCCCAACTGTGATTGGGATGTTGACAAGGGCTGTCCCATGTCAATAGAAAAGGAAAGAGTAGGGATAAGGGAAGGATTGGGGAACCTACCTAGGGGGTCAGAGAGTGCCACTTGACTACCTGGGGTATTAGGCCAGTGTCCCCAGTAACAGTTTATCATGCTTATTAGACCAGGCTGGCCTTGAACTCACAGAGATCCACCTACCTCTGCCTCCCAAGTGCTAGGATTAAAGGCATGGGCCACCAGGCTTGGCTGAAAATGTTTTTATGGAAATAAGAAGGCTTTATTTTATTGTAAATCGTCTATGTACTATTCCTATTATTAATTTATATACATATACACATATATATGTATATATATTTATTTGCTTTAATATATAAAATATGAAAACTTAAAAAAAATATATCCACTTGGGAGGCAAAGACTCTGTGAGGTCGAGGCCAGCCTAGTCTACCTAGTCCTAGGCTAGCCTGTGGCTACTGGGAGACCCTATCTCAAAAAGATAATAAAATAAATGTTTAAAAACTCATCGTGGACACGGGTGCACAGACCTGCATGCAGACAATACATTCCTACACATACAGAAAAAAAAGAAAATCGTGGACTCATATGTGACAGAAACTCTCCAAACCAAAGCCGTTGGAATCTATTATCGAGCCCACTTTTGTTGTTGTTGCTGTTGTTTGTTGTTTTGACAAGACAGGGTCTCCCTGTAGCCCTGGCTGTCCTGGAATTCATTACATAGACCATGGTGGCCTTGAACTCACAGAGATTCGCCTGCTTCTGCCTCCTGAGTGCTGGGATTAAACATGTGCGCCACCAAGTCCGACTAGAGCTTACTTTTTCAGCTAGTTACTGGAGGATTTTTATTTTATTTATTTATTTATTTATTTATTTATTTATTTATTTATTATTTCTGTATGTGTATGAATGTACTGTCTGCATGTAGGTTTGTGCACCCGTGTCGTGCAATGCCACGGAGGTCAGAAGAGGGTGTCGGATTCCCCTGGAACTGGAGTTCTCCTGGAATTGGAGTTATAGACGATTCTCAGCCGCCATGTGGGTGCTGGGGATTGAGCCCGGGTCCTCTGCAAGAGCAGTCGGTGCTCTTAACCGCTAGGCCATCTCTCCAGCCCTTGTTCTGTTTTTTCAGTGTCTTTAGCTGTCGTACAGAGTGGTGGGTTTCACTGTGACACTTTCTTACACCTGCATCCTTGTTTTTTGCTCCCATTCACACCCCCTCATTCCCCTCTGGTTCCTAAGCAATGCCCTGTGTGTATGTATGTAGGTATGTAAAAACTCTGGGTCCTGTCAGGAGAGGAGGAAACATTTAAAAACCTTAACTGCTTAAACTATTAAACACAAACCGTGTCTGTCACCTGTCTCTTGTGTCTCCTCCTGCATCTGAAATGTAAGAATTCCGGGACTGCTCTACTCTGAAATTGGCCTCCTTTATGCACAGACTTACTGATTCTTCCACTGTCCTTGGAGCTTTGCCTGCCGACATAAGTACCTTGCTTGGATCCCAAAGATGAGGATAATTGTAAATGTTATCTATCCTACTGGGGCATGGATCTTTTCATTTTTCTTTAACATTTCATTTAAGACTAATCATTTTTACTTCTGTGTTTTAGCAATTTAAATTTTAAAGTTGACAAATATTTTTTTAAGTTTTATGTCAATTTGAGTTTTCATGACTCTTGTGCAGAGAACATGCCCTGTTCACTAATGGCAAATATGCTATCTGCTTAATATTTATTGGAATAAATTAACAATGAATTGAAATGAATACCTCAACATATGGAGTAAGTCAATGTGGTTGACTTTATTTTTTTAATGAAGTACTTTATCTTCGTGTTTATTTTATTTATTTATTTTTTAATTTTATTTATTTTTGTGTGTATGAATATACTGTTTGCATGTAGGTTTGTACACCCGTGTCGTGCAATGCCTCGGAGGTCAGAAGAGGGTCTCGGATTCCCCTGGAACTGGAGTTCTCCTGGAATAGTAGTTACAGACGGTTCTTAGCCGCCATGTGGGTGCTGGGGATCGAACCCAGGTCCTCTGCAAGAGCAGTCGGTGTTCTTAACCGCTAGGCTATCTCTCCAGCCCTATTTTATTTGTTTTTTATGTGTGTGAATGTACTGTCTGCATGTAGGTTTGTGCACCCATGCCTCGGAGGTCAGAAGAGGGCGTCGGATTCCCCTGGAACTGGAGTTAAAGATGGTTCTCGTGGGCGCTGGGGATCGAACCCGGGTCCTCTGCAAGAGCACTCGGCACTCTTAACCGCTAGGCCATCTCTCCAGGCCAAATGTGGTTGACTTTAAAAAGTTGTTATGCGCCATGGAAGTCAGGTTGTGTTTTTAGTTTAAACTTAGATTTTAGTTATAGACAGCTCACAAGGGCAAGGACTTTACTACCCTGGAAATAGCACAAACAGATGTGGAAGTGCTGGTAGGGTATTGCTGAGTGTCTTCAGTGGAAGGGCTGTATTGAAAGTTAGGATTGCTGGAGAGATGGCTCAGCGGTTAAGAGTGCCAAATGCTCTTGCAGAGGACCTGGGTTCAATTCCCAGCACCCACATGGTGGCTAAGAATCGACTTTAAGCCAGGCATGGTGGTGCATACCTTTAATCCTAGCACTCAGGAGGCAGAGGCAGGTGGATCTCTGTGAGTTCAAGGCTAGCCTGATGTACAGAGTGAGTTCCAGGCCAGCTAGGGCTATAGGGAGGAGACCCTGTCTGAAAAAAAAATTTTTTTTTCCTTTGGGGCTGGAGAAATGGCTCAGCAGTTAAGAGCACTGACTGCTCTTGCAGAGGACCTAGGTTCGATTCCCAGCACCCAAATGGCAGCTAAGAATTGCCTTTAAGCTGGGTGTGGTGGCAGATACCTTTAATCCTAGCACTCGAGAGGCAGAGGCAGGCAGATCTCTGTGAGTTAGTTCAAGGCCATTGTGGTCTACAGAGTGAGTTCCAGGTCAGGTGGAGCTATTGGGAGACCCTGTCTCAAAAAAAGAAAAGAAAGTTAGGATCGTAGGGTATTAGTACTGGAATATAAATATGTAACCATTTCTATTCTTAGACATTCAGAGTCCTGTATTTGATTGCTTTTATAGTGTATTGAACCATTAACTCCAAAAATTCTTGTTGTATAGCAAAGCTACTTTGTCGGGGCTGGGGGGGGGGTGGATAAAAGGAAATCTTTAAAATTAAAAAAAATATTTTTTTAATCCTTAGGATCCAAGTTCGAAACATGGCAACTTTGAAAGATAGTAAGTATGTTGATTGTCTCATTAATTAAATTAAAACAAACTAAATTTCAACAAATAGAAATACTTTTTTATTTTTTATATAAATTTTATTTATTTTTTATGTGTATGAATGTACTGTCTGCATGTCAGTTTGTGCACTGGTGTCGTGCAATGCTGCAGAGGTCAGAAGAGGGCATCAGATTCCCCTGGAACTGGAGTTAAGGACGGTTCTTATCCGCCATGTGGGTGCTGGGGATTGAACCTGGGTCCTCTGTAAGTGCAGTTGGCGCTCTTAACCGCTAGGCCATCTCTCCAGCCCCACTTTTTTAAATATTCCATTTGGGTTTGCAAGATGGCTTAGTAGATAAAGGCTCTGGGACTTGGGTAGTGGAGAGAGAACCGACTTCCACAGGTTGTCCTCTGGCCTCATGCATGTAAACGTTTAGGAAATGCCCCATTAGCCTTTTTCATAGTTGATGAAATACATTGTGTGTGTGTGTGTGTGTGTGTGTGTGTGTGTGTGTGTGTGTTTTTAAGATAGTGTTAGATGACACATGAGAATATTTTGTTTTTATTATCTATAGAATGATAAAGGCTATAACTAGAAAAATATACTATTTGAATGTATTTGTATAAAAACAATTTTAAACTGTTAGGTAATACGTAAATAGGTGACTTTATTGTCAGGTTTGAACTATTACTAGTGAACTGCAACTAACTAGTTCAGTGTGCTGGTGCTCATTGATGGGCTGCTAGCTTTTTTTTCTTGCACTTAGAAAAGTTTTTCTCTGGGTTGGGCTTGGTGGCCCATGCCTTTAATCCCAGCATTCCGGAGGCAAAGGCAGGCAGATCTCTGAGTTCAAGGCCAGCCTGGTCTACATAGTGAGTTCCAAGCCAGCTGGAGCTACAGGGAGACCCTGTCTCAAAAAGACCAAAAACTTAAAACATTTTTTAAAAAGAAAGGTTTTTCTCTGAATTCACAGGTGAAACTGTAATTTGACTAACGTAGCACGTCAATCTTTCAGTTACCAGACGACTGAAGTCCATCAAAAACATCCAAAAAATTACGAAGTCTATGAAAATGGTAGCAGCAGCAAAATATGCCCGAGCTGAGCGGGAGCTGAAGCCAGCGCGCGTGTATGGAACAGGGTCGCTGGGTAAGAGAATGGAGCTCGCACGTGAGGAAGGATTGTTTCCCCGCAAAGAAGGGATACAGATAACTAATGTAGTACTGGTCATGGAACCAGGTCTGTGCTGAGCACTCTACCTGTGCTTGTGTTTACATATATGTACACTTTACACACAAACATAGTCCCCACTTACCAGTATCCAGGTACTTGCCCAGGGTCATGTGAACGAACAAGAACCTTCTCTTTTGTTTGTTTTGCCACCAAAGCTATTTATCAGTCCATCCATATATGTGACTATATTAACTTGAAGCATTCTGAAACTTTACCTAGATAAGTACAGCCACCTCAGAATGCCTGGGAAACAATACATCAGACAAAATGTTTGACTTCATCCTGTCACCTCGTGTGCTATTTTCGGATAGTATGGTCAGGATGGATGGTGGGAAGGCGGTGCAGTATGGTGGAGAGTTGACTGTAACCTTATATTCTTGAAAGCAGGAAATGCAGTAGATAACATTTCTACCATTTAACCTAAATCTCAGCTCAAGGCCATACTTTAGGTTTTAGGCGCATCATCTTCTCTGAGGAGTGTTTGCAGTTGAAGTAGCTTGGTGTCTGTGGCCCAGTGCATTGTGCCTCTGGCCGGTCCTACTCCTTCTGCACCGCTCCCATGGCTCTTCTCCCCCATGGCTGGTTAATTAAGTGTGGGTGAACTTGTTCTAGCCCATCCCAAATCTCTTCAGTTACAATTCTGTTGTTAATGGCCCTCAAGCCTTACAGTTCTCTTTCTACTGTGCCACATTGCGTTCATAACTGCTGGTTTCTTTCCGCTGCTCTGCATCGTGCTGGTTTTCACCCACACACCTTCTTGACTGGTCTTCTCAAACCATCTCATGCCCATCCACCCCCCCAGTGGCACCTCTGTCACTTCCTGAACTTTCTTTCTCATGTGTCATCATGTTATGGAGTTCTCTTGTGTTTATCTTCTTGAAGGAAAGGATTCAGTGAAGAGACACAAAGTATGGTCAGAAGTTGATTTATCAAAGTGAGCCCCAGGAGAGAGGCTGAGGCGGGCTGTCCCACGGTCACAGCAGGTTTGGTTTGGTTTGGTTTGGTATTAGAGCAATGGTAGCTCTATTAAGGGAAAGTAAGGAAAACTGAAAGTGGGAGAGCTTCTGTTTGAGGTGCTGCTTCCCATAGTCCTCTAGAGAAGTCCACAGAGGGTTGGTCCAAGCCACAGTATAAATGATGCTTGAGGGGCTGGAGAGATGGCCTAGCAGTTAAGAGCGCCGACCACTCTTACAGAGGACCTGGGTTCGATCCCCAGCACCCACATGGCGGAGAACTCCAGTTCCAGGGGAATCTGACACCCTCTTCTGACCTTCGCGGCATTGCACGACACGGGTGCACAGACCTACATGCAGACAGTACATTCATACACATACAGAAATAAATAAAATTAATAAAAAAAATTTTTTTTAAAATAATGCTTGAATGTGACCAACGTCCTTGAGGACACACACCTTTTTTTTTGTTAGTGTGTATATGTGAGGAGTGTTCTGGTGCCTGAGAAACCACCTGTCTTTAGCGTCAAGGGCATTTATGCACATAGGATCATACCGACAGTCTGGAAGCAGGGTCAGGTAGATGCAGCTGCAGTTCTCTTGGTGACCTGGTGAGACTGAGGCTGCTGAGGGACTGAGATTATTCTCATGCCTTCCTGTTGGTTAAAGCTTTATGGGAAGACTGGGCCAGGGTTAAGTTACAGTGTCTCAGGCCATGCAAACAAGGCTTGTCCTGTCTTCAGGACTCTTCCCCAGCTCCAGCACCACCGTGTGTGCATATATATGGTTAACATAGCTTGTCTTTCTCAGTCAAATTTTCACCATATATTTTTAAGACAGGGCCTCTGGCTGAGCCTGGAGCTCTGGTTTGGCTAGGCTGGCTGGCCAGTCAGTACCTACTGGTATCCACCTGTTTCTGCATCCCAAGAACTGTAGTCCAAGCATGCACCAATACTCCAGCTTTTACATGGGTGCTGGGGATCTGAACTCGGGTCCCGTGTTTACCTGGCAAGCGTTTTACCTACTGAACCATCTCCAGCCCCTCATGTTTTCTTTTATCTAATAACTCTGACCTGACACATTGTGTCCTTGCTTTTTATCACTGTTTATTTCCAAGTTGAAGCTAAATGTCATTAACTTGTATATTATGTGATATCATACTTATACAATAGATGTAGTAATATTGCCTATTGTGATATGGTTTCTTACATGCTTCTTTATCTTTTTAAACATACATGTGTACTTCTAAAGGAAATTTTACATTGAAGAAATGATGAAGCACAGACCTCAGATGAAATGGCCTTTAAAATGTCATATTTAGGACCAGCAAGATGGTTCAGCCAAAAAGGCACCTGCATGGATGCACTTACATGCAGGCATACTCAGATATAAAACAAATTAAAATATTTTAAAACATTAAAAAAAAACCTTTCATATCTACATCAGATGGAACCCAGGTCCTCTCCTTAGACTAGGTCAGGGCAAGCAGGTGAGCTATACTCCTGGCCCTCCGGTCTTCAATTTTCTTACTAGTTTGTTGAATCAATAAATAAAGCTCAGTTAATGTTCAGAAAGAAAAGAACTTGAAAGAATTACTCTCACTGGTCGTGGTGGTGCACACCTTTAATTCCAGCACTCTGGAGGCAGAGGCAGGTAGATCTCTGTGAATTAAAGGCCACCCTGGTCTACATAGTGAGTTCCAGGATAGCTGGGGCTGCAGGGACACCCTGTCTCAAAAAGTCAAGGAAGGAAGGGAGGAAAGAAAGAAAAGGGGAAAGGGAAGGGAAAGGAAGGGAAGGGAAGGGGGAGGGAGGAAGAGGAAGAGGAAGAGGGAGAGGGAGAGAGAGAGGGAGAGAGAGAGAGAGAGACTCTAGCTTATTTATATGAAAGAAAGAGTAACCTAACTAATTGCCTTTCTTGTTAATAACAAATGTAATGAATCCCCCCTCTCAAGTCTATAAGCAGAACATTATTCACATAATGAAAGAGAAACAGCCTTATAGATATCTGATTAGAGTATTTGGGATGAGAAGGACAAAAGCTTCCAGTTAGCTTGTAAGCCCTTTAAACTGAGAAAGTACTAATTGCTAAATAATAGATGGGCCAATAATTTGAAGTCATTTTAGGTCTTAAAAATTTGAGGGCAGGGGTTTTATGCTGTGCAATAGTAAAACACCTTAGGTGTTTTCCCTACTCCCTGAACTTTTAGTTTAGTATTTCTGCCTTCTAGGGGGCACAGTTGGATTTTAAAATGTGAGGTTTACTGCCCTACGAGGTAAAACAGAATCCAAGGAGAGTGAATGCGGTAGCTGTGGAGGTGCAGCTTGCAGTCCTAGCAGCGGCCCTGAGAACTGGCCAAGCATTAGCCAATGGCTAAGCTCTACCCAGGGCTCAGGCATGTCTACTCTTGGAAGGCTTGGGGCTCCAAAATTACCTTGCTGAACTTTTCCTAAATGGTCTGATGGCCCTTTAGCCTCTTAACTTCATCCTGTCTTCTCTCTTAGGTATCTCTAACCCCATGCAATTTTTTCTTTGCCTCTGCTTCTTAGAAAACCAGGCCAACTTTTGCCTGTAAGTGGGCTACATGCAAGGAGAAAGGCAGTAAGTCCCTGTTGTTGAAGACCTGGTGTGAGCATGAAAAAATGTTATGAGACGTCACTTGCTAGCGTACAACTGGCCTCTGAAATGCCAGAGAGTGTTACCAAAGGCCACTACAGCAATACAGCAAAATATTGGTCTCCCTGAGACAAGCAAGACTCTTCCGTCAATATCAGCTACACCTCAACAGCCTGGAGATACTGTGCAACAGTGGCAGCCAAGTGTCCATATATATCCCTAATCTAATTGGCTATTAGCTCTCTCTTTGGAGGAATAACTCACAGTGGATGCCACAAGCTTATGTTCTCTAGTGGTTAGGAGATGTTATAAGCCACAATAAGAACTTGTCACCCTTTATAGAGAAACCACAGTTTGCGGATTAGCATACCATCCAAGCATCTGTGTCTGTGCTCACAGCTTAACTTGACACAATAATAATTAGTATGCTTAAATGCCTTTACATCCAATTGCTTGTGCTTTGTTAGTATGACTAAAAAGGGTATCCACTGGGAAAGCTGTCAACCCATGAAGGGAACAACCTGAACAGACTATAATCCAAAATGACACACTCAAAAGAAAGAAAGGTAGACTGTTTTCTTCCACCCACTTGTGCCCTTTCCCAAAGCCAGGGAACAAATGCGGAAGAGGAGGGCGTGGTAGAATGTAAGGGGCTGCGGAGAGATAGAGGTGAATCGTGAAACTACAGCACTATCGGTCTGGACTCCTTCAATTGATCAACATGCCTGTGCATACAAGCTTTCCAACTGGGATATGGGGAACCTTGGGTTGTTCAAAATTTGGCCATAGATACTTGCAAAATGCAACAATCACCTAATTGTATTGGCAAATGAGCACCATCAATGGTTTAATCTGAAAACAACTGTGTTATTATATTGTAGCATCCCTTCATAAAAATAAACAAAATAATAATAATAATAATAATAATAAAACCTGAGAAGCTGGGCATAGTGGTGCACCTAGCACTTGGGAGGCAGAGGCAGGCGATCTTGTGAGTCAGGCCAGCCTTGTCTGCAAGACATTGGGATGGCAGGAATGCATGAATGAACTGGGTGGGGTGGGGACATGGAAAAGGGAGTGTGTCTAAATGGACTGAGAAATGATGTATGGAACACACAAAAAACAATAAAAAATATTTATTTAAAAAAAGGAAAGAAAAAGAAAACCAGGCAAGAAAAGTTGGTGAAGTAATACCAAAAGTAAATTGGTACCCATTACTTCAATAGCAACTTTTTTTTTCTTTGCTGCTTGCTTGCTTTCTTTCTTTCTTTCTTTTCTTTCTTCTTTCTTTCTTTCTTTCTTTCTTTCTTTTTTCTTTCGTCGTCTGTTCTTCTTTCCTTCCTTCCTTCCTTCCTTCCTTCCTTCCTTCCGTCCTTCCTCCTTTCCTTCCTTCCTTCCCTCCCTCCCTCCCCTCCCTCCATCCCTCCCTCCCTCCTTTCTTTCTTTCTTTTCTTTCTTTCTTTCTTTCTTTCTTTCTTTCTTTCTTTCTTCTTTCTTTATTTCGTTCTTTCTTTCTTTCTTTCTTTCTTCCTCTCTCTCTTTCCCTCCTTTCTTTCCTTCCTCCCTCCTTCCTTTCTTGTTTTCTTTCTTTTTCTCTTTCTTTTCTTGCTTTCTTTCCTTTCTTTTCCTTTCTTCCTTCTTTTCCGTTCTTCCTTTCTTTCCTTTTCTTTCCTTTCTTTCCTTCTTTCCTTCCCTTCCCCTTCCTTCCTTTCCCTTCCTTCCTTCCTTCCTTCCTTCTTCCTTTCCTTTCCTTCTCTTTCTCATCATTTTTGGCCTTTTGAGACAAGGTCTCCCTGTTAGCCCCCCACCTGTTCCTAGCGAAGGAACTTGCTGTGTAGATAGGCTGGCCTTGAACTCAGAGATTCTTTCTGCCTCTGCCCCCAAGTGCTGGGATGAAAGACCTGTGTCACCGTGTCTGGCAATAGCAGCAGGGGGTTTTTTTTGTTTGTTTTTTAAATAGTTTTTAAAAATGAGAACTTGATATACAGATTACATGAGAAGCTCAGTAAATACTTGTTTCCTACTTTTTTAGTTGTATGCTAGAAGTTTCCATCATGTAGAAGTCCGGTGTCTAGTTAGGTAGTAGGTACTTTTATAGTCTGTGTTTTGTTTGGTTGTGTCTGAGGATTTTTTTTTTTTTTTTGTCTTTTTGAGACAGGGTCTCCCTGTAGCTCTGGCTATCCTGGAACTCACTCTGTAGACCAGGCTGGCCTTGAACTCACAGAGATCCTCCTGCCTCTGCCTCCCAAGTGCTAGGATTAAGGGCGTGCGCCACCACGCCCAGCCAGAGGAGTCTTTTTAATCACAGTTTTTTTTTTAAAAAAAAAATGAAAGATGAAAGAAAAAAAGATAGATAGGACCTGTCTCAAAAAGACAAAAAAAAAAAAAAAAACAAAAAAAAACTGACCATAATCCTAACACTCAGGAGGCATAGGTGGGGGATCTCTGTATTGGAGGCCAACTTGTTCTATGCAGTGAGGTCCAGACCAGCTGCAGCTACAAGTAGATCCCTGCCTCAAAAAAACAAACAAAATGTCTGGTAATTGATTATTAGTGTGGTAGTATTTATGGTTTCCATCCTGTTTGTAAATAGAGTGAGTCTATAGATTTGATTATATTAGTCAAATGCACCTCAATAAAAGTCCCTAGTTTGAAAAGTGCCCACATCTTTAGAATATTCCTACATGTGGTGTACATTTAATTTTTAGAGTGTTGCTACATTTGATGTACATTCCATCTTTAGAGTGTTGCTACATTTGATGTATGTCATCTTTAGAGTATTGCTACATGTGATGTACATTTCATCCTTAGAGTATTGCTACATGTGATGCACATTTCATCCTTAGAGTATTGCTACATGTGATGTACATTTTCATCCTTAGAGTATTGCTACATGTGATGTACATTTCATCCTTAGAGTATTGCTACATGTGATGTACATTTCATCCTTAGAGTATTGCTACATGTGATGTACATTTCATCCTTAGAGTACTGCTACATGTGATGTACATTTCATCCTTAGAGTACTGCTACATGTGATGTACATTTCATCCTTAGAGTACTGCTACATGTGATGTACATTTCATCCTTAGAGTACTGCTACATGTGATGTACATTCATCCTTAGAGTACTGCTACATGTGATGTACCATTTCATCCTTAGAGTACTGCTACATGTGATGTACATTCATCCTTAGAGTACTGCTACATGTGATGTACATTTCATCCTTAGAGTACTGCTACATGTGATGTACATTCATCCTTAGAGTACTGCTACATGTGATGTACATTTCATCCTTAGAGTACTGCTACATGTGATGTACATTTCATCCTTAGAGTACTGCTACATGTGATGTACATTTCATCCTTAGAGTACTGCTACATGTGATGCACATTTCATCCTTAGAGTACTGCTACATGTGATGCACATTTCATCCTTAGAGTATTGCTACATGTGATGTACATTCATCCTTAGAGTACTGCTACATGTGATGCACATTTCATCCTTAGAGTACTGCTACATGTGATGCACATTTCATCCTTAGAGTACTGCTACATGTGATGCACATTTCATCCTTAGAGTACTGCTACATGTGATGCACATTTCATCCTTAGAGTACTGCTACATGTGATGCACATTTCATCCTTAGAGTATTGCTACATGTGATGCACATTTCATCCTTAGAGTATTGCTACATGTGATGCACATTTCATCCTTAGAGTATTGCTACATGTGATGTACATTTCATCCTTAGAGTATTGCTACATGTGATGTACATTTCATCCTTAGAGTATTGCTACATGTGATGTACATTTCATCCTTAGAGTATTGCTACATGTGATGTACATTCATCCTTAGAGTACTGCTACATGTGATGTACATTCATCCTTAGAGTACTGCTACATGTGATGTACATTTCATCCTTAGAGTACTGCTACATGTGATGTACATTTCATCCTTAGAGTACTGCTACATGTGATGTACATTTCATCCTTAGAGTACTGCTACATGTGATGTACATTTCATCCTTAGAGTACTGCTACATGTGATGTACATTTCATCCTTAGAGTACTGCTACATGTGATGTACATTTCATCCTTAGGGTACTGCTACATGTGATGTACATTTCATCCTTAGGGTACTGCTACATGTGATGTACATTTCATCCTTAGGGTACTGCTACATGTGATGTACCATTTCATCCTTAGAGTACTGCTACATGTGATGTACATTTCATCCTTAGAGTACTGCTACATGTGATGTACATTTCATCCTTAGAGTACTGCTACATGTGATGTACATTTCATCCTTAGAGTATTGCTACATGTGATGTACGTTTCATCCTTAGAGTATTGCTACATGTGATGTACATTTCATCCTTAGAGTATTGCTACATGTGATGTACATTTCATCCTTAGAGTATTGCTATATGTGATGTACATTTCATCCTTAGAGTATTGCTATATGTGATGTACATTTCATCCTTAGAGTATTGCTATATGTGATGTACATTTCATCCTTAGAGTATTGCTATATGTGATGTACATTTCATCCTTAGAGTATTGCTATATGTGATGTACATTTCATCCTTAGAGTATTGCTATATGTGATGTACATTTCATCCTTAGAGTATTGCTATATGTGATGTACATTTCATCCTTAGAGTATTGCTATATGTGATGTACATTTCATCCTTAGAGTATTGCTATATGTGATGTACATTTCATCCTTAGAGTATTGCTATATGTGATGTACATTTCATCCTTAGAGTATTGCTATATGTGATGTACATTTCATCCTTAGAGTATTGCTATATGTGATGTACATTTCATCCTTAGAGTATTGCTATATGTGATGTACATTTCATCCTTAGAGTATTGCTATATGTGATGTACATTTCATCCTTAGAGTATTGCTATATGTGATGTACATTTCATCCTTAGAGTATTGCTATATGTGATGTACATTTCATCCTTAGAGTATTGCTATATGTGATGTACATTTCATCCTTAGAGTATTGCTATATGTGATGTACATTTCATCCTTAGAGTATTGCTATATGTGATGTACATTTCATCCTTAGAGTATTGCTATATGTGATGTACATTTCATCCTTAGAGTATTGCTATATGTGATGTACATTTCATCCTTAGAGTATTGCTATATGTGATGTACATTTCATCCTTAGAGTATTGCTATATGTGATGTACATTTCATCCTTAGAGTATTGCTATATGTGATGTACATTTCATCCTTAGAGTATTGCTATATGTGATGTACATTTCATCCTTAGAGTATTGCTATATGTGATGTACATTTCATCCTTAGAGTATTGCTATATGTGATGTACATTTCATCCTTAGAGTATTGCTATATGTGATGTACATTTCATCCTTAGAGTATTGCTATATGTGATGTACATTTCATCCTTAGAGTATTGCTATATGTGATGTACATTTCATCCTTAGAGTATTGCTATATGTGATGTACATTTCATCCTTAGAGTATTGCTATATGTGATGTACATTTCATCCTTAGAGTATTGCTATATGTGATGTACATTTCATCCTTAGAGTATTGCTATATGTGATGTACATTTCATCCTTAGAGTATTGCTATATGTGATGTACATTTCATCCTTAGAGTATTGCTATATGTGATGTACATTTCATCCTTAGAGTATTGCTATATGTGATGTACATTTCATCCTTAGAGTATTGCTATATGTGATGTACATTTCATCCTTAGAGTATTGCTATATGTGATGTACATTTCATCCTTAGAGTATTGCTATATGTGATGTACATTTCATCCTTAGAGTATTGCTATATGTGATGTACATTTCATCCTTAGAGTATTGCTATATGTGATGTACATTTCATCCTTAGAGTATTGCTATATGTGATGTACATTTCATCCTTAGAGTATTGCTATATGTGATGTACATTTCATCCTTAGAGTATTGCTATATGTGATGTACATTTCATCCTTAGAGTATTGCTATATGTGATGTACATTTCATCCTTAGAGTATTGCTATATGTGATGTACATTTCATCCTTAGAGTATTGCTATATGTGATGTACATTTCATCCTTAGAGTATTGCTATATGTGATGTACATTTCATCCTTAGAGTATTGCTATATGTGATGTACATTTCATCCTTAGAGTATTGCTATATGTGATGTACATTTCATCCTTAGAGTATTGCTATATGTGATGTACATTTCATCCTTAGAGTATTGCTATATGTGATGTACATTTCATCCTTAGAGTATTGCTATATGTGATGTACATTTCATCCTTAGAGTATTGCTATATGTGATGTACATTTCATCCTTAGAGTATTGCTATATGTGATGTACATTTCATCCTTAGAGTATTGCTATATGTGATGTACATTTCATCCTTAGAGTATTGCTATATGTGATGTACATTTCATCCTTAGAGTATTGCTATATGTGATGTACATTTCATCCTTAGAGTATTGCTATATGTGATGTACATTTCATCCTTAGAGTATTGCTATATGTGATGTACATTTCATCCTTAGAGTATTGCTATATGTGATGTACATTTCATCCTTAGAGTATTGCTATATGTGATGTACATTTCATCCTTAGAGTATTGCTATATGTGATGTACATTTCATCCTTAGAGTATTGCTATATGTGATGTACATTTCATCCTTAGAGTATTGCTATATGTGATGTACATTTCATCCTTAGAGTATTGCTATATGTGATGTACATTTCATCCTTAGAGTATTGCTATATGTGATGTACATTTCATCCTTAGAGTATTGCTATATGTGATGTACATTTCATCCTTAGAGTATTGCTATATGTGATGTACATTTCATCCTTAGAGTATTGCTATATGTGATGTACATTTCATCCTTAGAGTATTGCTATATGTGATGTACATTTCATCCTTAGAGTATTGCTATATGTGATGTACATTTCATCCTTAGAGTATTGCTATATGTGATGTACATTTCATCCTTAGAGTATTGCTATATGTGATGTACATTTCATCCTTAGAGTATTGCTATATGTGATGTACATTTCATCCTTAGAGTATTGCTATATGTGATGTACATTTCATCCTTAGAGTATTGCTATATGTGATGTACATTTCATCCTTAGAGTATTGCTATATGTGATGTACATTTCATCCTTAGAGTATTGCTATATGTGATGTACATTTCATCCTTAGAGTATTGCTATATGTGATGTACATTTCATCCTTAGAGTATTGCTATATGTGATGTACATTTCATCCTTAGAGTATTGCTATATGTGATGTACATTTCATCCTTAGAGTATTGCTATATGTGATGTACATTTCATCCTTAGAGTATTGCTATATGTGATGTACATTTCATCCTTAGAGTATTGCTATATGTGATGTACATTTCATCCTTAGAGTATTGCTATATGTGATGTACATTTCATCCTTAGAGTATTGCTATATGTGATGTACATTTCATCCTTAGAGTATTGCTATATGTGATGTACATTTCATCCTTAGAGTATTGCTATATGTGATGTACATTTCATCCTTAGAGTATTGCTATATGTGATGTACATTTCATCCTTAGAGTATTGCTATATGTGATGTACATTTCATCCTTAGAGTATTGCTATATGTGATGTACATTTCATCCTTAGAGTATTGCTATATGTGATGTACATTTCATCCTTAGAGTATTGCTATATGTGATGTACATTTCATCCTTAGAGTATTGCTATATGTGATGTACATTTCATCCTTAGAGTATTGCTATATGTGATGTACATTTCATCCTTAGAGTATTGCTATATGTGATGTACATTTCATCCTTAGAGTATTGCTATATGTGATGTACATTTCATCCTTAGAGTATTGCTATATGTGATGTACATTTCATCCTTAGAGTATTGCTATATGTGATGTACATTTCATCCTTAGAGTATTGCTATATGTGATGTACATTTCATCCTTAGAGTATTGCTATATGTGATGTACATTTCATCCTTAGAGTATTGCTATATGTGATGTACATTTCATCCTTAGAGTATTGCTATATGTGATGTACATTTCATCCTTAGAGTATTGCTATATGTGATGTACATTTCATCCTTAGAGTATTGCTATATGTGATGTACATTTCATCCTTAGAGTATTGCTATATGTGATGTACATTTCATCCTTAGAGTATTGCTATATGTGATGTACATTTCATCCTTAGAGTATTGCTATATGTGATGTACATTTCATCCTTAGAGTATTGCTATATGTGATGTACATTTCATCCTTAGAGTATTGCTATATGTGATGTACATTTCATCCTTAGAGTATTGCTATATGTGATGTACATTTCATCCTTAGAGTATTGCTATATGTGATGTACATTTCATCCTTAGAGTATTGCTATATGTGATGTACATTTCATCCTTAGAGTATTGCTATATGTGATGTACATTTCATCCTTAGAGTATTGCTATATGTGATGTACATTTCATCCTTAGAGTATTGCTATATGTGATGTACATTTCATCCTTAGAGTATTGCTATATGTGATGTACATTTCATCCTTAGAGTATTGCTATATGTGATGTACATTTCATCCTTAGAGTATTGCTATATGTGATGTACATTTCATCCTTAGAGTATTGCTATATGTGATGTACATTTCATCCTTAGAGTATTGCTATATGTGATGTACATTTCATCCTTAGAGTATTGCTATATGTGATGTACATTTCATCCTTAGAGTATTGCTATATGTGATGTACATTTCATCCTTAGAGTATTGCTATATGTGATGTACATTTCATCCTTAGAGTATTGCTACATGTGATGTACATTTCATCCTTAGAGTATTGCTACATGTGATGTACATTTCATTTCAATACTCTGCTCTTGTTTTTTTTAGCGCTATATGAAAAGGCTGAAATTAAGGGACCTGAGGACAAGAAGAAACACCTGCTTATTGGTGTGTCCTCGGATCGAGGGCTTTGTGGTGCTATTCATTCCTCGGTGGCTAAACAGATGAAGAATGAGGTAGCTTCTCTCACAGCGGCTGGAAAGGAAGTTATGCTTGTTGGAGTTGGTGATAAACTCAGGGGCATACTCCATAGGTAAATAAAATATGTTCATCTTCAGAAGGATAGGAGCCTGAAAGAATGGAAGTCTCTTTGGGTAGAAAAAATATATTTTTCTAACTCTGTGTGTGGGTGTGGTATGTGCACGTGTGTATGCTTCACCCACACTTTTAAGTGTACTGTAATGGAAGTAACAGAGCTGTTGGTATTAAACCAAAGAAATCCTAGAGGTTTTCACACCCTAGAAATGCTAGAGAGCAACAGTAGTTCATTAGAATTGAAAGGGAAGAAATAAAAGGAATATAAAATAAGAAAGGGTAATATTTAGTTCTCAGTTCTTTGCAGATGCAATAAATGAATAATCATGTTGTATAGAATAGCTTAACTCGGGCAGCTATCTCTACCCACATCCCCCCGCCCCCCCCAAATGAACTTGATCCATTATAACAACTCTTCTTTGGCATTTTTTCAACACAAATATTCCATTAACCTATTTTATGTAATCTCTAGGACTCATTCTGACCAATTTCTGGTGTCATTCAAAGATGTGGGACGAAAGCCCCCTACATTTGGAGATGCGTCTGTCATCGCCCTGGAATTATTAAATTCTGGATATGAGTTTGACGAAGGCTCTATCATTTTTAATCAGTTCAAGTAAGAAAATTTAGAATTCAGAACACGTATTCACGTTTGGAATGCCTGTTATTTTGACAGTCATGGTTTGCTTCTGTCATTCTCAGGTCTGTCATCTCCTACAAGACAGAAGAGAAGCCTATCTTTTCTCTTAATACCATTGCAACTGCTGGTAAGTAGCTTTTATGTGACAGTGTTTCGGGTATAGGATGGAGGGATTGTGTGCCTAGGAAATGAGTGCTCCTCAGGATGTCCTGCCACAGCTGTAGCAAATGATTTGGGGCTATTTGTTATTGCTAATGTCTGCACTGGAGTCTCACTATGTAACCCAGGCTGGCCTCAGATGTTCCTCCTGCCTAGCTCCCAAGTGGCCAGGATTAGAGCTGTGCATCACTTCTCCTGAGTTGGGCTGGGTTTTTTTATTATTTTATATGTATGAATGAGTGAATTGCCTACACGTATTTAAGTGTATTGTGTTTTTGCAATGTCTGAAGAGGCCAGAAGAGAGTGTTGGATAACCAGGACCTGGAGTTACAGACAGTTGTTAGTCGCCATATGGGCGCTGGATATCAAACCCACAGCAAGTGTTCTTTTTTTTTTTTTTTTTTTTTTTTTTTTTTTTTTTTTTTTTTTTTGTATGTATATGAATGTACTGTCTGCATGTAGGTTGGTGCACCCGTGCAGTGCCACAGAGGTCAGAAGGGGGTGTCAGATTCCCCTAAAACTAGAATTAAAGATGGTTCTCAGCCGCCATATGGGTGCTGGGGATTGAACCTGGGTCCTCTGCAAGAGCGGTCGGTGCTCTTAACCACTAGACCATCTCTCTCCAGCCCAGCAAGTGGTCTTAACCACTGAGCCATCTCTACAGCCTGCCTTGGGTTGAGCTGTTGTTAAGTACCACCACCACAAATTAGTAACTAGCACCACCACCACAAATTAGTAACTAGTACTGTAGTTCAGTTGTTGACAACTATGGGTGCATCCCTTAATTGAACAATATGAGGACTAAGCATGCTTTCTGTCCTCAACTTTCTTAGTTTTAGTCTCCCTAAAATTAATTTACAGTTTGTTTCCAAACATGCCCATTGTAGTCAGAAACTTTGGAATGGAGGTTTGAAAATGTTCATGGCTGATTTATGTTTCTTCACTGAACTCTGTGGTCTACTATTGTCCTCTTTGCTCAGAGAAATAATGTTCTGGGAATGGTTTTATTTATTTTTTGTTTCCTCATATTTATGATATATCATCTATTTTGAGTTGTGGTTTGTTTTGGTTTTTCTTTTTTAGAATGACATATATTTGTAGGGTTTTTCCCCCTTTAAGACAAGAGTCTTGCTATATTATATAGCCCAAGCCAGCCTCAAACCCACGTTCCTGCCTCCATATGCCTCCATACCCAGTGTATCAAGTGATACACAAAATACAACTTGTGATCAGAACTTTCTGATATTTGGCAAAATGCTGACTTTGAAATTGGTTGGTCAATTACTATATTAAAATCAGAATTCATGTCAGCATGTAGTTCTGGTCTTTGGTTTTATGTGCTTTAAAGGCATTTCCTCTTGTTCTGCCAGATTTATACATTCATGGTTCTCCATTAGTTAATTCATTTCTTTACTTCTTTTAAGTGAAAAAAAAATTTTTTTATTGACGCTGGTCTTGTGACAAATATTTTGCTGGATGGTACTCAGAGAACTTTATAACCATGAAATTTACTAGTTACTTTAAATGTCAGCTTCATAATACTTAAATTAATTTTATGGGATAAAATGCAGGGCCATGTTTCAACGTTATATTTTGCTGATAACATGCTATAATTGGTTGTATAGAAATAGATGAAATTTAACAAAAAAAAAAATTTTTTTTCGTCTTTTTGACACAGGGTCTCCCTGTAGCCCCAGCTGTCCTAGAACTCACTCTGTAGACCAGGCTGGCCTTGAACTCACAGAGATCCACTTGCCTTTGCCTCCCAAGTGCTAGGATTAAAGGCGTGCACTACCATGCCCGACTTAACAAATTCATTTAACTTAAGGTTAAGTGAATTATCTAATTATAATGAATATTATTAAGTTATTTTTGATGATTCAATATTTGTCTATATTCTTCAAAGAAACTCTGGCTTGTTTTCACAGACAGCATGAGCATCTATGATGACGTCGATGCTGACGTGCTGCAGAATTACCAGGAGTACAATCTAGCCAACCTCATCTACTACTCCCTGAAGGAGTCCACCACCAGCGAGCAGAGTGCTAGGATGACAGCCATGGACAATGCCAGCAAGAATGCTTGTAAGGACGGGACCAGGACAGGGCTGGAAGACAAGGCGGACACTGAGAACCAGCTGTAGACAGCTCCCAGGAACACCAAGTGCCTGTGCTGCCCATAATATCCTACCCCAAAATTAAGAAAAACTGTAACAGAAAATTCTTTGTCTTAGAGGGAAGCATGTCTTACTTGATAGGTTAAAGTAGATTTGTAAGTGCTCTGAAAGGAGCCTGTGGACATGTAAAAATAACTTCATACAGTCCTTGTTGGCTTGAGAGGGCAATCTGAGGATTATAAACACAGCAGAACCTCTTCAGTTCAACAGAAGAAGTTTTCTAATTTTAGGTTTTGTTATCTGTCCTTTTGTTTGCAGCTGAAATGATTGACAAACTGACTTTGACATTCAACCGCACACGCCAGGCTGTCATCACGAAAGAACTGATTGAAATCATCTCTGGGGCTGCTGCTCTGTAAGTAATGGTTGTCTCTGCGTTTTTGTTTTTTTTTTTTTCCTCCTCACAGCATTTGATCATTTAATCTGGGGTTGTCTAAGTTCCTGATTTATTAAAATTGAAAAGATTTATTGCAATAATTTTGGCATGGTTTTATCAACTTTTTTTTTTTTTGGAATTTTTACCAAGTTCCAGGGATTGAAACCAGGGCCTTTCACATGCCAAATGTGTGCTCTACTACTGAGCTACACCCCAATTCTTTTATATATATATATATATATATATATANAATTTTAAAATCAAATCTAGACCGGTGGGTGTCCCCTACACTTTCCCCCCACCCTCACAGGCTCGATCATTCTGCCAAACATGGCTTTCCATCTCTTTCTTGTTTCTAGGTTCTTTCTAAATATTTCTCCAGGGGACTTTGATGTTTAGCAGAAGTTCCACTGTTTTCAGTCAGTTCTTTGATGGTCTATTTTTCTGTTGTTAGTTGTTGTTTCCAAAATGCACCTCCTAACTGCTTTGGACAGAAAGCTCAGAGGGCCCTCATGCACAAGAAATACTTAAAACAGGTGATTGGCACTAGCATCAACACCCCCCCCCCCCCCAGTGTAGCTCTTTTCAGTTAGGGTGTGTGTGTGGGGGGGGGTTGCTCTTTAGCCCAAGCCCTGGTACCTGAGCTTCAGCTGGTCTTGGGAGATCTGCTCATCAACTCTTAAGAATTGGTGGAAAGCCAGGCATGGTGGCACACGCCTGTAATCCTAGCACTTGGGAGGCAGGTGGATCTCTATGAGTTCAAGGCCAGCCTGGTTTACATAGTTCCAGGACAGCTGGAACTACAGGGAGACTATGGTGGTTTGAATGAGTGTCCCCCATAGGATTTAAGTATTCAGACATTTGTCTCCAGTTGGTGGCACTATTCTTGGAGGTCTTAGAAAATGTGGCCATGCTAGAGGAAGTAAGTTATTGGGGGCAGGCTTAGTGAGTTTAACAAGGCTTTCGGTCTCCAGTCGCTCTCTCTTGACTTCCTGTGCTCATTGCAAGATGAGGCCCTCGGCTTGCTGCTCCAGCCGCAGCCACCATACCTCCTACACAATGGACTCTGTTTTCCCTGGAACCATCAATAGTAAGCTCAAATAAACTCTTCCTTTTATAAGTTCCTTTGGTCATGGTGTTTTATCACAACAGAAAAGTGACTAATACAGAGACCTTGTCTCAAAAAGAATTGGTGGAAGTAGGCTCTCTGCTTGATTCTGACTGTTGAGTTACAACACTCAAGGTTGGTTTCTTCTGTTGAGAGAAGTATATATAGGTAGCTCTCACTTTCCTGATGTATGAGGAATGAGGGTGTGGATAATTCAGTATCACTCGTAAAGTCTGTCTTTGGAATTTAAGGCCTTTGTAAGCTTTCTGATCAAGGACAAAATGTTCCTTTTCAAGATGTTAATCTCTTAGACCGAGAACAATCCAGAGTGGTTGTGAGAAGAGACAAAATATGTCACTGACATATTCAGTCTTACCTCCTAATAACTGGGCACCAGGTTCTGTGAGTTCGACCTTCTAAGGACATCTTTCATCTTCTTCATCCCCATCTTCTGCAGTTTAATGGCATCTCCTGAATTATGAAAGGGTTTGCTTTCTGTGGCTATGATAAAAGCATTCTCACCAAAATCAACTCAGGGAGGAGGAGGTTTGTTTCATCTTAAATATATCTAAGGCACAATTAATCACTGAGGGAAGTCAAGCATGGACTCATGGAAGGAACCTGAGGCAGAAACTGAGGCAGAGACCATGGAGGAACACTGCTTGCTGGCCAGCTCTTCTGGTCTGTGCTCAACTTGCTTTCTTATACAACGCAGGACCACTTGTCCCTAGATGGCTCCATCCACAGTGGGCTGAGCCCTAGCAATCCAGAAAGTGCCTCACAGACATGCCCACAGGCCAGTCAGAAGAAGGAAGTTCCCCAAATGACTGTTGGCTAATCTGCTCTCAAAGTCCTAAGCTAAAGCAGTGTTCTACCTCAGCCCCTCAGTAGCTGCGATTCCAGTCGTGCATCACAGTACCTGGCAACAGATACATTTTGTAAGAGCCATGTTCTGAGCTTTAGTGGTAGCAGTGTTTGTTTTCAGAGTGTGCTCTATCTTGACAGAGAAGATAAATAAGAATACATAAATAAGAGAATACAAACTCTAACCAGAGCTACATTTTAAAATGTTATAAAGTTGGGGCTGGAGAGATAGCCTAGTGGTTAGGAGCACTGACTGCTCTTGCAGAGGACCTGGGTTCGATCCCCAGCACCCACATGGTGGTTAAGAACCGTCTGTAACTCCAATTCCAGGAGAACTCCAGTTCCAGGGGAATCCAACACCCTCTTCTGACCTCCGCGGCATTTGGGTGCACAAACCTACATGCAGACAGTACATTCATACACATACAAAAATAAATAAAATTAAAAATAAAAAAATTTAAAAAATGTTATAAACTTATAAAAAAAAAAATATGTGGCCTAACCACAAGGCGTAGCTGGTATTTCACACAGTCCACCTGCAAAGACAGCTTCGCTTGGAGGCTAGAGAGATGGCTCAGTGGTTAAGATTCCCAGCACCCGCAAGTGGCTAACAAATCCCTGGTAACTCCAGTTCTAGGGGAATCATCAGATTCTTACCTCCACAGGGTGTACTTACATACAGGCAATACATTTATACTTGTAGAATAAAAATAAGATAAACAGCTTAGCTCTCTACGTATGATCTTGTGTCTTCTGGCCACCAGCGCACTTTCCAGTTTGAGGTCCTGTAATTTCTGTTTTGCTTGAACCTCAGCCACCTTGTTCTTTCCAGGTCTTTAAATACACCGTGCTTTTCTTAGCCCTCAGGAGTACCTTGGACTCCCCCCCCCCCATGTGCCATTCTTCTGACTGCTCCCTTTATTCTTCATCTGTCACTTGTCTCTCCTTCCCAGTGGAGCTAGGGAAGTCTTTTTTTTTTTTTTTTTTTTGTCTTTCTTACTTCCTGAGACAAGGTCTCTCTAGCCCCAGCTGGCCTGGAACTCATTCTGTAGTCCATGCTGGCCTTGAACTCACAGAGATCCGCCTGCCTCTGCCTCCCAAGTGCAAGGATTAAAGGTGTGCGCCACCACACCCAGCTTAAAGATGGTTCTTAGCCGCCCTGTGGGTGCTGGGAATTGAACCCCGGCCCTCTGCAAGAGCAGTCAGAGCTCTTAACTACTGAGCCATCTCCCTAGGGTAAAAGTTGCAGCTTGGCTCCATCAGCTTGGCTATCCTACACATGCTCTTCCTTCACTGATTACTTTCTGAGCATGGCTTTGTTAGGACTCACCCATCTCAGCCTGGTCACTGTTGCCTTATGGCATCCAAGAATAGTCTCGATGTCCAACTTGGTAAATGTTATGGTTTACTCTTGGCTGGATTTTTTTTTCCTATGACATAGAGACTAACACAAAGATTGAGTCATTCATTACCCATGCTTCTAGCTACTTGTCTTTATTAATGCTGGTGTGTTCTTGGGTGTTAAGTATGTGGTGGTTTATGGGGAAGAACTGTCTTCTGAAAGTCTTAGGGACCATATGAGATCCAAGAACTCCGTGTTTTTTTTCACTTCTACAAAGAGGAAACTAAGTGTGAACTGTGAGGATACACGTTCTGCACTGTTGAGGACCAGACTTTTTTTCTTGGTTAAATGTAGGAGTCCTCACTTAAACTAGCAAAATCAAGGGAAATGAGAAGACAGTGATTGGGACATAAAACTGAGAATTTAGAAACAGTGATCTAAGCCGGCATGGTGGTGCACGCCTTTAATCCTAGGCAGAGGCAGGCAGATCTCTGTGAGTTCAAGGCCAGCATGGTCTACAGAGCAAGTTCCAGGACAGCTGGGGCTACAGGGAGACCCTGTCTTGAAAAGACCAAAAAAAAGGAAACAGTGATCTACATACTTAGAAACTGATTATTAAATTTTCATCTTCTAGAAGAGTAATCTAAATCTCTTTTTTAAAAAATCACTTATGTGCTGGGGCGTGGTAGCGCACGCCTTTAATCCCAGTGCTTGGGAAGCAGAGGCAGGCGGATCTCTGTGAGTTCAGGGCCAGCCTGGTCTACAGAGCGAGTTCCAGGCCAGCTGGGGCTATGGGGAGACTCTGTCTCAAAAAGACAAAAAAAAAATGTGCAGTCCCAACATTAGACTTGCTTGCTCTGTAATCCTGTATCAGGGAGTATTCACGTTTTAATACAAATTTCATAGAAATTCAGCTATTTGGTAATAAAATTAAAAGCATGAATAAATCATATCTAAATTGCCAGCTTAAAATGTTTTCAGTCTGTCCTTTTTTAAGAAATAGGAAGATATATGTTGTCTTATGTATTTGCATGAACATGTTTTTACTGCTCCTAACTGCATTGGAACCTGTAGCTTTTCACGTGATTGAGTTGCTTGTTTAGGTATTTATATGATATATGGAAGGTAACATGTACAGAATGGCCTATGATTAACTAGCATGGCTTGCTTCTTGACCTGCTTGTTTTGTTCTTTTTTCTTCTAATATAATAACCAGGGATTGATGAAAACCAAGGTATACATCCTCAGATAAGAGGTAAAGTTACTATAATCTTCTCCTACGCCTTCACCAAAGAAACCTAGACGTAGATGATGCAGTTGCTTCTCTTGTGCAGCAAACGTACAGACCAGTGCCAGTTAGGGGCAAAGCTAGATACAGGCAGTGCTAGGTGCAGGTAGTGCTAGTGAGCTGTTTTATTATTTTACATTAAATGTGCTGTAGAGAATATAGATGTAAGGATAATAAAATGTAAGCATAGCAAATGAGCACTGCCATGGGGCTGAGTTCCTATGAGGTAGTGTGAGTTAGTGAGAAGCCATGGTTCTTGGGCTTTATGCTCTCAAGAGCTCTGTAATGTCTGATTTAACAGATTTTTTTATATACATCATTTTGTTGTGATGCCTTGCTTCTTGTAGCTTCTGGAAAGCCATCATATACTTAGGAACAGCCATGAGGATAAAACAGACACCATTATTATGAAAATAGCTTTGCCCTCAGAAATGCCATAGAAAGTCCCATAGACCAAAATTTGAGGACCTCTGGCATTTTGTTACATAAATTTAGTTCTTTATACCCCATTTAAATACGAGTTATCTCTGTTAAGTCCCATTTGATTCTCATTTGTTCTGTATTCTGTTTTTCAGGTAAAGGAGGAGGAAATCTCAGCAAGCTGATTTTATTTTTAACTGATTGCTGTCTTTGTCAGAAAAAAGTTGGTCCACTGAATTGCAAAGACTGCCAGATGTTTGTAAATTATCTTACAATAAACAACTTAAAATGATAAAATCAGTCTCATATTTCTCTGCTAACCTTAAAGTTTTGGAGTTTATTTGGAGCAAAGGTAGGAATGGCTATAGGCCACAATCCTAGCCCAGGCTTTTTTTTTTTTTTTTTTTTTTTTTTT
>VZQC01003392.1:0-32031 GCA_009823505.1 Rhizomys pruinosus
AAAAAAATAAAAAAAAAATTAGTAATATAATCTAGTTTTGATGGCTTATGTTTCAGTAAGGAATATATTCTTAGTAGAAACTTTTAAAATCTTAAGTTTCATCAAGTTTGCTTATGTGTCAGATTATTTCTTTCCTATAAATTCAAATTCAAAATTTTATTCAAACTTTTAGGTTGAGAAAAGGTACTAATATCTTTGAGCCACCTCAGAGCTGCCTTTTTTAAGAAGTGGCAGTGTGAACATTCTTAAGCCCAATTCACCATCCTATGGTTCAGGACTTTGGACATCTAAGTTTAGGAAAGAAGACTTTCCACAGGTTTGTGGTGGTGATAGAAGGATGGAGCTGTAATTCTCTAGATAAGCTTCAACAATCTCCAAGGAGCACTATTCGATTATTCCTCTACTACTCAGAAGGCAAGGTCAGCTTCTAAATTGAGTGTATAGTTTTATTTCCTTAAAACACTTGAAACTGGAAATTTCTAATTAGTCTAGGAAGTAGCCTCTGCCAACCCTCAGTCCCTTTTTTCTGGGTCTTACTGTGTTGCCTTGTCAGATCTTGAACTAATAGGCTCAAGTAATCCTCTGTCCAACTTCCTGTATAACTGGGATTGCAGGTGTACATGGACTCCTTTCCCAGGTCCTAGTGAGTAATTTTCTGAAGTTGATGACTTAGAGAATAAAATAAATAAATATGTTAGTTTAACGACTTTTTGTTTGTTGTTATGTAAATATTTGGTATGTGAATTATACACTTCTAATAAAATCTCATGTCTTCAAAAATAAATAATAAATAAATAAATAATAAATAAATAAATAATAAACTGGATAATCCCAGCACTCAGGAGGCAGGGGCAGAAGGATCTCTATTATTTCAAGGACAGCCTGGTCTACATAGCAATTTCCAAGCTAGCTGGGTCTACAGGGAGACCTTGTCTCAAAAAGACAGAAAAAAAACAAACAAAAATAACCAACTAGGCACAATGGTACACACTTTTAATCCCAGCACTTGGGAGACAAAGGCAGGTAGATCTCTGTGAGATGGAGGCCAGCCTGGTCTACATGGGGATTTCCAAGCCAGTTGGAGCTATAGGGGGACCCTGTCCTAAAATAATAATAATAGTAATAATAATAATAATAATAATAATAGGCTGGGCGTGGTGGCGCACGCCTTTAATCCTAGCACTTGGGAGGTGAGGGCAGGTGGATCTTTGTGAGTCAAGGCCAGCCTGGTCTACAGAGTGAGTTTCAGGACAGCTGGGGCATAGAATAGACGCTGTAAAAAGAAACAAAATATAAATAATAATAATAATATAATAAATAATTAAATAAAAATTATGCCTTTTAGTTAAAAGAAAAAGGGCTCTCGGGCTGAGAGCATAAAATAAAAAAAAACTCTGTTCTTGTTTTATTTTTCTTTTTTTTTTTTTTTTTTTTTTTTGTGTTGTGTCGAAAAGCACAAAGAACATATTTAATGTCATTAGATATTACACAGAATATAAACTCTAGAGGGATGGCTCAGTGGTTAAGAGAACTGTCTGTCCCTGCAGAGTACCTAGGTTCACATCCCAGCATCCAGATCACAGCTAACAACCACCCATAACCTCAGTTCCAAGGAATCCGATACCTTCTTTTGACCTCCATGAACATTGCATGACATGAATCCACTTCCATAAAAATGAAAGTAATAAATAATGGGTCTGGAGAAATGGTTCAACAGTTAAGAACACTGGGACTTAACCTCTTACAGAGGACCTGGGTTAGATTTCCAGCACCTGCATGGTGGCTAACAATTGACTGTAACTTCAGTTACATGGCATCAGAAGTCCTCTGACCTCTGTGGGCAATGCAGGACATGGGTGCACCTACCTACATGCAAGCGCTACACTCATACTCATAAAATATCTTTTAAAAATAAAATAAATAGCCGGGCGTGGTGGCGCACGCCTTTAATCCTAGCACTTGGGAGGCAGAGGAAGGGGGATCTTTGTGAGTTCATATCTTAAAACATTTCTATAGTGAGGTGTATCATTTGCAGTTTAATTATTATAAAGGGGTTTATTATTTCAGTAAATGCTCACATGTCCTACAAATATGAATAATCTCATAATACAAATGAACACCTCTGTGGGTAGTAGAGGTAGTAACTTACCTCAAAGTTTAAAGACTATTATCATGGGGGCTGGAGAGATGGCCTAGCGGTTAAAAGCACCGACTGCTCTTGCAGAGGACCCAGGTTCGATCCCCAGCACCCACATGGCAGCTGAGAACTGTCTTTAACTCCAGCTCCAGGGGAATCTGATGCCCTCTTCTGACCTCCACAGCATTGCATGACATGGGTGCACAGACCTGCATGCAGACGGTACATTCATACACATGAAAAATAATAAATAAATAAAAAATAAAAAAAAATAAAGACTATTATCACATTGGCCAACTTTGTGATAGATCTTCCTGCCAGCCCCACACTAGCATGCCACAGAAATGAACCAGAGTTACAAGGAAAAGGTCAAAGGAAGAGAAAGTGGTGACAAATATTAACTGAGTCTGTGATGAGTATCCATGACAGTCGTTCTGAGAAGATAACCATGAGGCATAAGCTGTGCTGTGGCTCACAAAGATCCCAGTGGTTTGGTTTTGTGATAACAACTCCAGTCTCTTGCTCTAACATTAAAGAAAGCAAACAGAACCCACGTCACTGGCTACTAGCTTACCGACAGCAGTCCACTGTGATTCATTATTTTGGCAAACATATTAGAGATAGGAATGTTTTATTTAGAAGTTTTGTACCAGTTTAGCAACATTCATAGGTCATGTTTCACAGAACTTTACTGGGGCTACATCACATAGGTTATAAAAATATATCCAAATTATTAATGAATGATTCTCTTAATTTAAAAGTATAATATACTTTTTTCATTCATTTTTCTTCTGATATTAAATCTAGGAGCTAGAACCACAAAAATATGATCTTTAGGATGTTTATTACACTGAATTGCCCATTAATACACCATATTCTGCTAATTGCAATGCATTTCTAAATACAGATGTCTGAAAGGAAATTATGAAATTCTTTCCCACTAAACTCCACATGGGTTGGGAAAAATATTATGCAATAGCTACTGGTTTTGAAGAAAGATGCTCTTTTTTTTCATAGTCTTTTCTCTTTGTCTTTTTCTAAAAAAATATAGTTCTTTTAAGAGAAGACAATGACAACAAAGTTTGGATCACAGTGAATCTTGGAAGTATATGAACCTATACTGACTAGAATTTTTTGATAAAATTTTCTATAAAAGTGAAGGGGGTTGAGGGCCTATTATATCAGCTTCATTCAATGTCTTCCATTTCTTTTTCTTTCTATTCTTGACCATAAACAAAGTATTCATTCTCAATTAATACTCTATTCACCTTGTTTGTGGCTAAAACTGACAAATAAATATATTATATAAATCTTATAATTCTTAGATTAGGAATTAAATTACAAGTCTCCATAAGCCTAATTGGAAATGTTCAATGCTACTTTGTAACTATTTTATTGATATAATTGTATTAAGTTGCTTTTTCTTATTATAGAAATAATATATGTTTACAGAAAATATAAACAAGATAGAACACAAAGTAGAAATTTTTAAGTCCCTTCCTGATTAATTATATTATTTACTGTAATTTTTAAATATTTTAATTATTTTATGTGTACGAGTTTATTGCCTGCATGTCCATAACTGCATCCATGCTGTACACTGCCCACAGAGATCAGAAGAGAGTGTTGGATCCCCTGGAACTGGGGTTACAGCACTTCTTAGCCATCATGTGGTGCTAGGAATTGAACCCTGGTCCTCTGCAAGAAACACCCAGTGCTCTTAACTGCTGATCCGTGTCTCCAGCCATAAATTTACTGTAATTTTTTCTTTAGAAATTCATTTGGAGGCATAGTAATTTTCTCTTAGAAAACCTTATTAACAATCTGATCATCCTGTGCACTCAGCACTTTGCAGGTAGTATATTCCTATGCACAGATTCTTATGACCACCGGGACTAGGACCCATTATTCTGCCATTCTATAGTTGAAAACATGGAAATATAAAGAGGCAAAGAGGAAAAATGACTTGTTAAAACAAAAGCCACTAAGCCATAAAATTTCAGATAAAAGCCAAGAGCCCCTCCAACCCATAGCACTAAATTGTTCCACAGTGTAAGTTTTCAATGGAGAAGGAACGAAGACTTATCACTTACTCACATTTTAATGTTAATGAGCTTACTGGAGAAGTACATAGAAAGCATCCATAGCTAGAGAGCATTAAGGAGACTTTGCCAAGTGCTTGGCTGAAGAAATGTGATGGCACTCGGCCTTTAGTGGGAAGGAGACTCCATGAGGAGAGAGGAATAGGAAGCTAGAGGGAGCCCAAAATACTTATTTACAATTTTACATATGGGCAAGTTAAAACAAGTCATTGGCTTCTGTGTAATCTTCTCACTTAACAGCATTCTGTGGGTGGCCTACTATCTCTTCTGTGCCTTATGTGCAATATGGTTTGCTAAGTGGTCAGTTTGTGGCAGTCTGAGGGGTTCCTTCAGAGACATACATTCAGGTAAAGGGATTCTTGACTTCATTGCAAAAAAGAATTTCAGGATGAGTCTGTATGAAGCAAAGTTAGAGTTTACTAGGAAAAGGTTTTAACATAGATTTAAAGATGGACATTAAACAGGAGAGGGGTGTCAGATTATGGCTCACACCCCCAAATGAATAAAGAGACCACAAAGTTTTAAGCACTCTGGGATAAAGTTTACTTCAGGGTAGCTGGAGCTAAGCTCCAACAAAAATAGAGCCAGCACTGAATGGCATTTGGCCAGGGGATTTAAGGGAGTAGGAAAGGGGGGAGGGGGTTAAGCAACAAGTCTCCAGCATCTCAAAGAAAATGGAAGATTCCTGAGTATTCTGTGATGGCTGTTCCATAAGCAAAGGCAGGCTGGTAGAGCAGGTTTCTTGGTGCTGGCTGGGAACATCCACCGCTGCATTTCAAATGGATTCTGGGTCTTTGGGGAAATTCAGATCCTAACAAGGGCCACTTAGGAGAAGAACAGCATATACCCTTGACATATGTGCAGACTTTTCCAGAGAGAGTCTAGCCTATGTCTTAATAATGACCATTTGTACTATTTTAGTGGCTTCTGAAGTTACATGGTTCAGAATGTTTCTAGGGAGCATCCTTCCCCTCCTCCTCACTGTTTTTTCATTAATGAAAAATATGACTACCATCACAGAGGAAGTGAATTTATAACTCACTTTAAGTTTAAATTGCCATATATGGCTAGTGGCTACCATGTGGGACTATGACTTATCAAACACACCAGAGCAATGAATCCTATAAAAAGAGGACACTTAAAATCAACACAGTCATGGCCCCTCCAACCTGTCACCTGCCTGTCTGTGAGGTGTGTGTGTGTGTGTGTGTGTGTGTGTGTGTGTGTGTGTGTGAAGGAACTGACAGGGAGAGAATTCCTGGCTATCTATAGGGCCTCAGTTCAGTGTGATCCTCAGCTCAGTTTGATGTAGTCCTTTCAATTCCCATCCATTCATGTGTCTGCCATGGGAATTTCATTCTGCACTCCCCTCTCTGCCTCTGTCTCTAGTAAGGCCTCTTTGAACTCTGTGGCTCTTTTGTAGCCATTCTGTAAGATATATAGAAGATAGATAGATAGATAGATAGATAGATAGATAGATAGATGATAGATAGATGATAAGTAGATGATAGATGAGAGATAGAAGAGAGATAAATGATAGATAGATAATAGATAGATAGTAGATAGACTTGTAATTAAGACCAAAATAAAAGAATAAGTGAATGCCAATAATTGCAGCCACCAAAAACTAACATAACCTATGAATTTTTTATTTAGTAAGTTCTAACACTGTGGAAAGACAGACATATCAATCTATGTTTCTACACAGAAAACACATGACAGGACTTTATTCAAGCTATCACTGAACTCTAGCCCTGAGTTAACTAGGAATAATTACTAGACTAAAGAACCCTCATAAGAGTTGAAAGTGTAAGTAGATGAACATCACTATTCTTAACCTTTTTCACCAATGAGGATGTTAGGAATCAAAGAATTCATTCCATTTGCCTCACGTCAGGGAATTAGTAAGGGAAGAAGTCAGGGGAGAACCTCGGGATTGAGTGATTGCAGAACCCAGTCCCTTTCTACTATTGTGTCACGGCCTTCACCAACTGCACTCCAGAGCAGGAATTTTTGACACTATTTTTGCTGTATGGTTTTTCCTGGAGAGAGATTTCTTAAAAGCCTATGAAGACAGAGAGGCCACCTGCTGAACAAAGAAAGGATTCTATTCAAGGCCAGCTTGGTGAACCAATAAATATACTGAGGTTATTTCCAAGAGTATGAGTGACTCAAAGGCAGCCAGCCACCTTCAGTATGTCTGACTCATGGACAATTAATTGTACCACTAACGAGTTCCAGCTCCCAGTCCACCTTGCACCTCCTACATGCTTGGCACATCACTGACTCTGTGCAGATGGGGCAGTGGAGGAGCAGTGACTAGAATCTCAGATGAGGGTCTCATGACTTTCTCACTTTCTTCCTCAAGGAAGTATTAACAGTCTCAATACTATATCCACAAGGCCTAGTTGTCTACTATGTTGTTCTACTTATTTCCTTGTGGCGGCTGCAGGACAATGTCCTCTTGTAGGTCACCTCAGCAACTCAGCTTCATGATAATGGTCATATCCTGCCTGCTTAGAAAAAAATAGCTACACCACGATTTTAAACTTGGTTCCTCCAGAAACAGACCCTGAGAAAAGGGAGGATACATCAACAACTTATTTGATTCATGATACCAGAAAACACCAGAAGAATGGGAAATTGAGACAGAGACGAGAGAATTGTGTTGATGAGAAAGTTAATTCTGTAGGTCAGTGGGAATAGATCCCCTGAGACCTCTGGGAAATGGTGAAGATCACTTCTCGGAGTTGGCCATTCAAAAGAGGAAGCTGAAATGTTCTCCACTCCTTCCCGAATTGACTGAGGACTACCCTTGGGGTCATTTCCTCTAGCCTCCTTTGTACTTGTACACACTAAAAGGAAGCCCAAGGCAGAACCTTGGGTACTTAATTTAAAAATTTTAGCACAAAGGGCTAGTATGAGAACAATGTGTGCAAAGAGGATACTGACAGGGCACAGACATCTCCACCACATTTGGTAGAACAGATAAGCTTGAATTACTGTTGGATGCTACAAGCTTTATAGCTGTGGGCAAACCAGGTTTCCAGCAAAGAGCTTACATTGTGTTTGATGATTACACATCTTCCGTGCCTCTTGATCTAGACTACTATCTCTTTTTCTTTTCAATAAACCTGACTTTGGGTTGACCTCAGATCGACTGTCCTGATGGAGGTCCCATTTCATATTTTGCCCCCCTCATTTCTTTATGACGTATTTTAGCGTGATTTCCTATTCTCCATATTTCCTGCCAGTCATGTGTCAGATCTCAGGGCTTGCATAGACTTTTACCATCTTTTGGCAAGAATCCCCCCTAGGAGGACTCCATTCCTCACATTTTCTCATATCAAGCTCTCTGCATTAGACCATTAGGTAAGCTAAGGTCCATCAGTGGAGTAGAGTGGTAATGATTGGATCTCTTTATTTTTACACAGGACAAAAATAGCCGTATCAATAGATTCTCATGAGAATTAAATGATATAATCAAAGCACATAATGCAATGTTGGGTACATTAAAGAAAAGCACACTGCATGGGGAATAAGCAAATATGGCTTTTTGTTTGGTATGGTGATTTAAGTTTTTAATGAGTTTTTTAGGTTAGCATCATCATCAAGTTTCATCGCCGTATCTTTATATGTGTGTATCATTACACTTTGTCCCCATTCATTCCCCGCTCCTCTCCTCCTCCCACAGGTGCTCTTTCTTGCCCTCAGTTTATTCCCCTTCTGTTCTCCTGTTCCTAGTCCATGTATTGCATCACCCTCTCTACAGAATCTCCCTTAAGAGCTCATCTTCCCCTCAATTGATCTCCTTTATAATTTCATGACCTACAAACATACATATGTATGTATATATATACAATTTTAAATCTAGGTTATACACATGTATATAATTTTAAATCTAGGTTCCATTTATGAGAGAAAACATGCAGTGTTTGTTTTCCTGAGTCTAGCTTAACTCACTTAACATAATAATTTCTAGTTGTACCCATTTTCTTGAATATGTCATGATTTCATTTTTCTTTATAGCTGCATACAGTTCCACCGTGTATATTGGGATTATAGTACAGGTACAGTGCTAGCAAAAGGAAAAAGAGACAGAAATAGAACATGTGATGGAAGAAGGAACCCTGGGCTCAATGGACAGCTCTTTGGGGAAAGTGCTTGTGTTGCAAACATGAAGACCTGACCCCAACCACCCACCCCACCCCCACACACAAGCAGAGCACTTTAATGCATGTTTATTATCCAAAATGTGTACCACATTTCTTTCTTCATTCATCTGCTGATGGACATCTAGGCTGGTTCCATTTCCTGGCTCTTATGAATAATACAATGTATGTTGACTTGAGTCCTTCAGGTACACAGACTGGCTTAGTTAAGTCATATTTCAGTTCTTTGCAGGACATCCTTCCTGGTTTCTACATAAATGAAAATAAATGCTATCTTTGAAAATATTTCCATCCTTTCTGGTTTCTCTAATGGTTGCATAAAGTTTTGATTCCCACCACAACTGAATCAAGTTTCTTCTTTCTCCACGTCCTCACCAGCATGTGTTGTCATTTGTCTTCTTGATGATAGCTATCCTGACTGGGGTGAGATAGAATATCAAAGCAACCTTAATTTGCATTTCCCTGATAGCTAAGGATGTTGAACAATTTTTCAAGTATGTTTTGGACATTTGTACTTTTACAAGAATTAACACCAAATAACCTAAAACATCTAGTCAATAAATGAATTAGTGAACTAAACAGATGGTTCTCAAAAGGAACCATAACCTTTTTAGGAAGAGAGAATTTTAAATGGAGTTATAAGATTAGATAAGAGAAAATTGCTTTCTAGTATGAGTTACAAAGGGAAAAAAATGAAAATACAAAATATATAACAGCATAGTCTCTCTCTCTCTCTCTCTCTCTCTCTCTCTTTGTCACATACACACATACATACATACACACACAAGAAGGAAGTAAAGAGAAGAGGGAGGGAGGGGGAAAGAGACAGAAAAAAAAAAACAAAGAAGCTTTGAATCATTTGACTTGTGAGTTAAGAATTTAAGACAAAGATCTTTCATCGCCCTCCAAACTTCTCTCTCACTTTTCTGTGTTCTTTATCTTAGGAAGATGTTCTGATAGCCAGATGCTCCTGCTTATAATCTCAGTTTCCAGGAAGCAAGATTGATATTTTCAGACTAGCCTTGGCCCTGGGCTACATTGTAAATCCAGGCCAGCTTGAGATCCTGTCTCAGAACAACAGAAGGGGCTGTTCTTTATGCAGCACACCAACAAGATTTTGTGTTCTATGGCTCCTGTGAAGATTAGAGCAGTAGATACTCCAGAAGCTTACAGGAGAGGAGAAAGCTTTAAAGGCATTTCGCCCCAGATTTTGTCCTGGTACATCAGGATAACTCTGTACACTGAAGTGTGTGTTTATGTAAATTCCAGATTACAGGAATGAGTCCTTTCCTTTTGCTCCTAGGGGTTCCCCTGGGCTAGTACCTTGGGGGATTCAGAAGTCATAGCTTGGCTTTACACCACACTCTGTGATAGTTGCTTTATTAACTGCTACTTGAATTACCATCAAGTTGCCATAAGTGTCCTGCTGTATCTATTAATAGTACCAAAGTGACCCCAGGAACCAGACACTCAGATCAAGAGCCCGAGATTGATTTGTTTATTTATTTTAGGATCTTAGAAGAATGAGAGTTTGGATTATCTTACCAGGCAAGAATCCCTGTCCAAGTACAGTGCTAGCAAAGGAGAAAAGAGACAGAAATAGAACATGTGACAGAGGAAGGAAGCCGGGCTCAGGGGATAGCTCTTTGGGGAAAGTGCTTGCGTTGCAAACTTGAAGACCTGACCCCCCCCCACACACACACACACAGAAGCAGGGCACAATAATGCATGTTTATAATCCAAATGCTGGGAAGGCAGAAACAAGTGGACCATGGGACTTGCTGGCCAGGCTATTTGACAAGTCTCAGAGCAGTGAAGGACCCTATTTCAATAAAGGATGAGTAGTGCCTGAGGACTAATTCTCAAGATTGTCCTCTGACTTCCACATCCATGTGCACACATGTATATGCCCATCTGTTCACATATAAACATGCACACACAAGAAGAAAAAGAACAAGAACACTGATCACCAAGCTATGTTGTGTGTCTAGTTACAAATAAGAGGGTAGTTATCTGAGATCGTCTGCATTATTTCCTTTTCCTTTTTCCCTGCTACCTTACATGAAGAGCCAAGGAGGTCATGCATGTTCTCACTTTCAGGTTCAGGTGTGGAGGTTGGTATCACCGCCTCCGGATTCAGTAGCTGATGGGCTTCATGTGTCCCTATGGACACCAGGGAATGTTGAGAGGCCAAAGGAATAACAGTACCAGATGTTGTTTTCCCTCCAGACCCCAGGAAGCTGTTCCGTGTGGATTATAACAACTGTTCCCCTGCTTCCTGTACTCTGGCAGGGTTCGTACATTGACCCAGCAAGAGATGGGGGTGGGGGGGCTGAGTTGAGGACATTTCACCCCCTGTTCCCATCCTCCTGGAGGCCATTCCTGGCTGGCCCCATCTCCATCCTGTCATGGAGAGTATCTCCACACGTCTCTCTTTTCAGCTTCTTATGACACCCCTCTCGTTTAGGGCCCTTGTGCTTCGGAACAGTCCCACACTACTGCTTTTCCTTCCGCTCATCTGTGTGCACACTCTAAAATTCCCTGTATAAGTAGGGCATCTTTTATTGATCCTATTTTAAGTATGTCTTTTTTTTCCTGCTGGGCCTTGGCAGATTTCATAACTCTGAAATCGTACTGGAGGGGCTGGAGAGATGTCTCAGCAGTTAAGAGCACCGACTGCTCTTGCAGAGGACCTGGGTTTGATTCTCAGCTCCCACATAGCAGCTAAGAACCATTTTTAACTCCAGTTCCAGGGGAATCCAACACCCTCTTCTGACCTCTGCAGCATTACATGACACAGGTGCACAAACCTACATGCAGAGAGTACACTCATACACATAAAAAAAAAAGAATGTGCTGAAGAGATGGGGAGTTAGGGTCTCAAGAAGAGAGACAAAGCTTTGGAGATGCCCGTGCCCACCTTAAGGCTGGTCCTTCTTTTTCATGTTTCTCTTTCTCTATTAATGCACATGGTTAAATATATGTTAAAATGTTTTTAATAAACTGCAAGTCTGCTGAAGAAGATTGGAGGAGGGAGGAAGAGGAGGGGGAGGATGAGAATAAAGTGAGACAAAAGTCTTGCCCTTGGGCATTTATATTATAGCATGAGAAACAAATAATAAACAAAAATACATACAAAAATGAAAGACACTGGGCATGGTGGCACACACCTTTAAGCCCAGCACTACAGAGGCAGAGGCATGTGGACCTCTGTGAGTACCAGCCTTGTCTACATGTGAGTTCCAGGCCAGCTGGGGCTATATGGAAAATCTATCCCAAAAAGACCAAAAAAGAAAAAAATGCAAGTCAACTTCAGACTGTACCATGCACTATTAAGGGAATGTACATGGTGAAAGAGGGGAGAGGAAATGGTTGGTCAAGAAAAGTTCTTCATGAGGAGATGACAGAATAGCCACCAAAATGCTGCAATTTTTTAATTACTTACTGATGAAATATAAAGAAGAAAAAAGAATCAATGCTAATCCCCAAATTTCTCTCTGGGGAACTAGGAGAGCAAAGTATCACATACGGTAGATACAAAATAAGCCCATATTAGCTCACAGAAGTCGCAAACTACGGAGTGTCCTGCTCTCTCCTCCATAATTAAATGTTACCAAAACCCAGCCACACTCTGTTCATTTACTGCCAGTGAATGCTTTTACCCCAACAGTAGAGCTCAATGCTTCAACAGACTACAATGCCAACTAAGCTAGAAATATTTACATGGCCCTCCACAGGAATGCTGCACTTGATCCCTGTTCTGAAGTATATGGTCACAGCATCATAGTTTCTAAGAAACTGAAGGGTGGTCCATCTCCTTTAAGAATGTTCTGGTAGCTAAAGTTATATTACTAACCTACTAATATAATTAATATTTCATTCCTTTGAATGAGGTAGAGAAAAATTCATACTCAAACTTAATCAGCATACGAACATTGTGGTGATTCTTTCTCATCCCTCAAACAAACCTGTCTAGGAACTTCAGTTCATAAAACCCACACTCAGCTGGGAAAATGAAAATAAAATAAAACACAAACCCAGCTGGAGAGACAGTTTAGTCCGCCAAGTGTCTGTGGTGCCAGCACAAGGACCTCAGTCCAGATCTCCAGTCAATGTAAAAAGTGGGCTCACTGGTGCCTGTAGCCCCAGCACTGGGGAACAACAGGAGGGAGCAGAAGACAGGAAGACGCCTGGCCCTCATTCAATGGCCAGTCCAGCCAAATTGTGATCTATGGGTTCAGCGAACATCCCTGTCTCAAAAATAAAGGTGCAAAGAGATTTAAAAAGACTGCTGTACTGTACATTCATTCATGAATCTACACACATGTACCTGCACCTGTGGAAAACATGTATGCACAGCACACATATTGAAGAGGGAGTGGGAGTGTGGGAGGATGGGGGGGAGGAGAAAGGAAAGGGGAAGAAGAAAGGAGAGGAGAGGGGAGGGGAGAGGAGAGGAGGGTTGGGAAGAGGAGGGGAGGAGAAGGGAGGGAAGAGGAGAGGAGACAAACTATGAAGCAGGGGGGAAAACTCCACCCCTGTCCCAAGACCGAACTTGTAGTTCTCAGCCTGCTGCATATTTGTCAAGACCCCACCCTTACTGTACTGCTGATTCTAACTGCTAATAACACCTAGGCCTTCAACACCTACATCAGAGAAAATGATTGGGATCAGGGACTCTCCCTACCTCCCACACCTTGCTATCACTGTCTGACTCTACTAAAGCCGTTTGCTTCTGGTCAAATTGTTGAATGACCCCAACAAGGATGTCCTTTGCAGGTTTATCTGTTGAGAATGCTATGTCATCTACAAAGTACATTAGCCCCAAAGATAGCTGATATTTGAAATATTTTATTTCAAAATAAATTGTATCCACAAGATTATCCCTATTCTTATTTGGTTTTTGTTTTTGTTTTTGTTTCTGTTTTCGTTTTTATGTGTATGAGTGTACTGTCTACATGTAGGTTTCTGCACCTGTGTCCTGCAATGCTGCAGAGGTCAGAAGAGGGCGTCGGATTCGCCTGGAACTGGAGTTAAAGATGGTTCTCAGCCACCGTGTAGGTGCGGGGGATCGAACCCAGGTCCTCTGCAAGAGCAGTCGGTGCCCCCCGTCCGCTAGGCCATCTCTCTAGCCCCCCTTTTTCTGTGTTCCTGTTTTTAACAATGCTTTTAAGCCACAAGATTGAGTCTGAGAGCAGGCAGATGTAGCTTTAAAAATGATAGATCATGGTTTAAATGTATTCTCAAAGGATGAAAACCAAAACAACCTTCTTTTTAAAAAAAAGCACTCAAGTCTGGTGAACTAACAGCCACTTAGGGGAAACCTAAAAAAGACAAATTTGCACTTTAGTTGCTATGTTCACATTATATAGCTGCTTCATTTGGATAATCATGAATTTATAAATTTCAAAGGAAAATAGCTGGAGAGATTAGGAGTTGAATGAACGAACACAGGATTTGGGTATTAAGATCCTGGCATGCACCTGAGCCCTGCCCTTTAATGTGTATTCCACCCTGGACAAATCACTTAACCTCTCTAGAAGGAGAATCTTGCTTAGAAAATGCAGAGTTGGACTAGCTCAACAAAGTATTTTCCAGAACTGGCAGTCTATGAATCTCTCTTGGTTCTAATTTAATTGCTCAGTTTATCCCCAAAACTGACACACGCACAAAGGAGAAATCTAACACATGATGATATAGATGAATTTAGACTAGGATTGTTTTATAAGTGTTAAATGTGTATGTATGTGCATGTGTTTCCATGTGTGACTACAAGCATGCATGATGTGTGGATGTATATATATTTTGTCTGAGTTCTGAGAAACTCAAAATAATAGAACATAATACTGCTGGCCCTGAGTCTCTCTTCATGTGAATTTCTACATCCTTCTCTGCTCTTTGGACACAAGGAATTATAAGGATCACACGGTGGCACCCTCCTCAGTTCACAGACAAGAACTTGGGAGACAAACCAGCTGCAACAGGGGAGCCAGGAGCAGCTCTGTGTCAGTACCACAGGGAGCCTAAGCAACAGTGTGCTTGTGTCAGTACCACAGGGAGCCTAAGCAACAGTGTGCTTGTGTCAGTACCACAGGGAGCCTAAACAACAGTGTGCTTGTGTCAGTACCACAGGGAGCCTAAGCGACAGTGTGCTTGTGCGCACTTTCAGATCTCAAGTGTTGCTCAAGTTGTAACAAGTGACTTATGAACAAAACAGATGATTAAATGTCATTTGTTGTGTTTTCTTTAATTAGAGTCATTTTCTCAGAGTCACTAACGGCTTAATAGAATCCCTTTATTGTGGTATTACTTTAATTTTATTGTGGAAATAAGATTATATCAATTTCCTTAAATTCAAAAGTCTTAGAGTGGAAAATTCTATTGTGGATATACATATTTGTTGGATAAAATTATTTTTTAATAGCACAGGTCTGTATTGCATAAGTCATGCTGTCAAGAAACAACCACTTACAAAAATGTGTTGATGTCAAAATGCAAGTCTATTTTTACAAATTTCATTCAATGACGAAGGCAGTTCGGCAACCAAACAGTGCATTTATTCAAGATACTTTGGTCCTCACTGTACATAACTAAAATCAGAATGCCACTGTATTGGAGTAAATTAGGTATTTTATAAATTAATTCAATGTATTATAGCACATTCATAAAATGGAAGACTGTCCATTCTAAAGTGTGTTTTGTTTTTAGGGGAAAAATTTATAACAGATGAAAATATTAGTAGTTAAAAATAGATTACAAAATTATTTGTTGGCTGAAGAGATGGCCTAACAGTTAAGAGTGCTGACTGCTCTTGCAGAGGACCCGGGTTCAATCCCCAGCACCCACATGGCAGCTGAGAACCGTCTTTGACTCCAGTCCCAGGGGAATCTGATGCCCTCTTCTGACTTCCATGGCATTGCATGACATGGGTGCACAGTACATGCAAACAGTACATTCATACACATAAAAAATAAATAAAAATTTAAAAATAAAAAAAATTAAAAAACTTTGTGCCCTATCCTATGATCCTTATTTTGGATGTACATGTGTATCAAATTCTAAAATTAAATCACATCAGAACTGTGGGAGTCAGAGTCTGAAGAGATAGCTCAGTTTCTTAGATAAGAGTGCTTTGTAAGCAGGCTTGAGGACCTGAGCTCAAAACCCATCATCCTCCAAATGCCTATAATCCCAGCACCACAGCAGGTCTCAGGAGTGCAGGGTGGGGGGGGGGGTGTTTGCCACCTTCCAGGTACATACACACACACACACACACACACACACACACACACACACACAAAGTAGGGACTCTATTGTGAATGAAGTGTTTTATTTCCTTTTAACATTATACTGATGTTTGGGGGTATCTTTCAGTCTGGTACTGTTCATTTCTATCTTTGTCATTCTCTTCCCTCCACCTATTCCACATAATTCTTATTATAATTTGTAGGAAGTTAAAACTCTATCATTCTATTTCATTTTAGACTTAATATTAAAGACTTCATGGTTCAATTACAGTTTTTCAAAATATCTGGGCTCTAAAAAAGGGTTTTTTTCACCCCTCTGGTTTGTTTTTCTATTTAATGAGGAAGTATACCAGACAGATACTATTTAATATAAACTGATTCAACATGAATCAATTTGCAAAATACCATAAATCATAGATGCTGCAAGTTCAAAGTCACACACACTCTGACCTAGTTCCTAGCACTGAATTTTGGTGTGGAGACATCCTGTCCCATCCAGGAGAGCCACCAGCTTACAGCAAGGGAAAGAAATGCCCAAGCTTTGTTCTCTTCTTTGTATAGCAGCCAACAGAAGATTTTGTGATAGACCCTGGCTCTGTTTTGTTTTTGTTATTTGGGTTTCTGTGCATGGTAAATAAGGCTTAGTACTGAACCTTAGCCTAAGCAGCTGGATTAAGATGGAGAATGGCATGACTGCATAATACTATGTCCTTATGCTGGCATCAAAGTAGATGTGGCAGTGTACTTCCCTAGTGGTGTCTAGATCTGCTTTCCTGAGTTTACTCACTCTCTGTACAGCTGCTAGAACTATTGGCTACCAGAAACTCATGTCAACTCCTCTTCTCCAAGCCTTCTGCTGAATAGGTTTCAGCCTAGAAGATTAGCCTGTTTCTTCCCACCAGAGTCCACAACACATTCCTGACACTAAAACTTCAAAAACTCATTACCCTAAGGAGGGAAATTTGCAATGCAGTTTTATGCCAAGGGCTCAGCCTCATCTCCTCGTCCTCTTCCCCTAGGTCACACAGGCATAGACTTCACTAAGACCATGTTCTTACTGAGCTCCATCACTCCCCTACCACATTTCTCTGTGATTCCATTCTCAGTAGATGGCAGGTACCCCAGCTCCTGGCATGGGCTTTGCTTCTAGAGAGCCCAGGCAAAGACAGAAATCTTGGCTTGAGGAAATGATGCACTTTCCTGAGTAGGTGTCTGAATTATACCATATCTGAGAATCAATGTTTATCTTTGGGTCTATGTGCCTAGGCATACCTGTGTCTACGGATGGTCAGTTCATTCTTAGGGCATAAAGGCAATTCAGACCTTCTGTCCTGTGTGTTTGAAGGAGGTCAGGCACTGGAATGTCATAGGCCAATCTGCAGAGTCTGGCAGAATGGCCCTCATAAGTGTTAGGTCTGGGTTTCCCAGAATTCCAAGGGACACACAGATGTCTTCTTCTTCCAGAGGCTGTCAATCTGATGACCTCGTAACTTATACCTAAGGTCTCACCCCGTGGCTATAAAGAGTCATGCCTCAGTCTCCGTCTTGCTGGCTACCCCATCATGTGCCAACAGACAGTAAGTTCTGGCAATTTCTGAAGTAAACTTTATCCCAGAGTGACTAAGCCTCATGTGCCTGTCTTTTATCGGGGGTTTACACCATTATAATCTAACGAGTAGCTCTGATCACCGTGTTCCTGCTGACGAAGAATAGTTCCCGAGGCACAATAATCTTTGTGGGAACTCTTAAAGGAGAAAGTAGGGAAAGATTCTATGTATAGTGTTGGGTAATATTTCTTCAGGATGACATCTGGACTCCAGTTATTTAACTTTCTCCTCTCTGAAAAGCATTCTCTCATCTGCCAACTTCTCTAAATTATACCTCCCCTTCAAACCTCCTGTGTTCCCTGGCTTCCAACCCCTAGGTCACCCCAAATACTCCCTGCCTCACAAGTCTCTTCTTCCTCTGTCTTCATACAAGCTGGACTACTAAGAACATCTTTCAACAGCTCCCACACACTGCTACACATTGCCGCTGGTGTCTTTATGTATGTGTCATTTCTAACTCCTTTGAAAAGGGCTAGGCCTTATAGAGAATCTCCAAAAATGCTTAGCATGAAACAGATATTTGGCAAATATTTACTAATAGTGTTTATATCAATATATATATTGTATTTAGCTTGCAAAATAGTTTATCTTAATATTGATAACAGGATTTTATGAGGTGCTGCTAATTAAGATATTTTCCTGCTCTAGGAGATTATCAAATCCCTGAGATTACCAAGGACTTAGGTTTTAAAAAAACAATAGAAACGTGACAGTTAAGTTCATAGAGGCCATGGTTTTTGTATATAGACCTTTGCCCTGTCCCTAGACATAAGACAGGATAATCTGAATTTACATTCTTTTTTTTAAATTTTATTTATTTCTGTATGTGTATGAATGTACTGTCTGCATGCAGGTTTGTGCACCCATGTCGTGCAATGCCACGGATGTCAGAAGAGGGCGTCAGATTCCCCTGGAACTGGAGTTCTCCTGGAATTGGAGTTTCAGATGGTTCTTGGCCGCCATGTGGGTGTTGGGGATCGAACCTGGGTCCTCTGTAAGAGTGGTCGGCGCTCTTAACCGCTAGGCCATCTCTCCAGCCCCTGACTTTACATTCTTACAAGACACATGAGAAGAACCACTATACCCAAAACACATCGGCATTTGTATGGAGGTAGAGGAAGTGGAGTGTTTTTAAGGATGGGTCATCTTCTTCTATTAACAACACTTTATGTCTAGTTTCTATCTCAAAAATTCAGCTAAAGCCAAGTATGATGGTGCACAAGTTTAATGGTACCAGGAGGCAGAGATAGCCTGATCTTTATGAGTTCAAGGCCAGTTGGGTCTACATAGCAAGTTCTTTTTTTAATGTTTTATTTATTATTATTTTATTTATTATTTTTATTTTATGTGTATGAGTATGTTGCCTGCAAGTGCACTTGTGTTGTGTGATGCCTGCAGAGTCAGAAGAAGGAGGTAGATTCTCCTGGAACTGGAGTTACAGATAGCTATTAGCCATCATGTGGGTGCTGGGAATTGAGCTTGGGTCTTCTGCAAGAGCAATTGGTGCTCTTAACCACTGTGCCATCTCTCTAGTGCCTACATAACAAGTTCTAGGCCAGCCAGGGTTACATAGTGAGACCCTGACTAAAAAAAGAAAAAACCCAGCCAGGTGTGGTGCCACACGCCTTTAATCCTAGCACTTGGGAGGCAGAGGTAGGTGGATCTTTGTGAGTTCAAGGCCGGCCTGGTCTACAGAGTAAGTTTCTGGACAGCTGAGACTACAGGGAGACCCTGTCTCGAAAAGACCAAAGAAACAACAACAACAACAAAAAAAAATCCATACACAAATAAAAAAACTGAGATCAAGAAGATACTTGCTTTGGAAGTTCTTTTTGTTGCTGTTTAAACATATTTATTGATATTCGTGTGTACGTGTGTGAGTATATGCCACATGTGTACGGGTGAAGTTTCAAGGGGTTATGAGCTACCTGGCATGGGTGCTGGGAACCAAACTCAAGTCCTCTGGAATAGCAGCAAGTGCTCTAAACCACTGAGTTATCACTCTAGCCCCCTTTTAAAGTTCTTGAGTAACTAGGGGATTGTAATAATAGTACCTTGTCTCTGATTGGATGTCCTCTGAGCTATCAGGGTTGGCCAATCTGCCCCAGTTCAAAGAAAGCACAGTACGGAATTATCAGGGCAAAATAAGGTTAAATGCTGCCCTAGAGAACACAACATAGAAGTTGCCAAAGTTGAAAGCACAGTGGAGCCTTGGTGAGTCCACAGGTCCTGCCTACTTCCAATGAGCTTCTGTAAACTCAACCAGAGGTCAGCCAAAGTGGTAGCCAGACCCTGGGAAGGTCTAGCACCACCTAGAAGAGCTCTGTGGGATTAAGTTCCTAGGACATCAGCTGGACTGGGGGGGGGGGGCTTCATCTGCCCACCCCATGTCTATAGAGCTAGAACAATCATAAACAACAGAGAGTAAAGAGCACACTTACCATCACTGACGTGGGGCCACCACAGCAGCCTGGCCTGCTCGGATCCTGGCACTGCAGGAGTTCACAGGAAATAGAAGGATTAAATATGAGACTGGAACGTTTAGGAGGTTAAGAAGATTCCAGGAGAACACCAGTTCCAGGGGAATCCGAGACCCTCTTCTGACCTCCGCGGCATTGCACGACACGGGTGCACAGACTTGCATGCAGACAGTACATTCATACACATACAGAAATAAATAAAAATTAATAAAAAAAATTAAAAAAAAAAGTTTAAGAAGATTAAAGCAAGGCACATGGATGTCTGTGAGATTGAGGCCACCCTAGTCTACATAGAAAGTTCCAGGCAAGCTGGGGATACACAATGAGACCCTGTCTCAACAACAACAACAACAACAATAAATAACAATAACCAAGACTGGCTACCCAATTTATGGGGAGGTTAATACAAAAAGCAAAGGAAAGTACTTTTTTTTTTTTTTGGGGGGGGGTCTTTTCGAGACAGGTTCTCCCTGTAGCCCCAGCTGTCCTGGAAATTGTTCTGTAGACAGGCTGGCCTTGAACTCACAAAGATCTGCCTGCCTCTGCTTCCCAAGTGCTAGGATTAAAGCTATGCACCACCACGCCCAGCACAAAGTACTATTAAAGGTATGAAAATATAAATCTATTTTGGTCCTCCGCAGGGTCTCTCACAACCTGGCCTGGTTTAGTCACTACTCAGTACCATAATCCCTCAGGCAGGGGATACTCAGGGGGCAAGTGCTGACCCTCACAGGCTCCAGTGCTGCAAAGCAATCCTGAATGTGGCTGCCCTTGGTTCCCCTTCTCATAGGCCACAGACTCCCCAGGACATTAGAACTCAGCATCGGACACATTGCAGTGGAGCTGACATGGGCCTGCTGGTGCTACTGGCCACAGCAGAGATAACAACCAACTCCCCCTCCCCACTCCTAGCTTGCTTACTAGGCCCAGGCACGTTACCTAGCCCTGTGCCTTGGTTTGCTGACTTTTGTTTTTAACTATACTTCATAAACACATGTCCAACCACATGTATTAGAATGTTTTGCTTTCTTTTTTCCTAGCATTTATTGAAGGGTCTGTGGTTTAAATTCTTGAGCATAGTTAGAATGTCTTTGAGACAGAAGTATCTATTTGAATAGTCTATAAAGCAAAAAGAGAGAGCCTTTCTCATGCTAACAACCCTCTAGTGAACTCAGCTTTTTTATATTATAAACCGTGTCATGCATGTATATACATGTATGCACAATAGCACCTTGCCTTATGTGTTTCTGATCATTTTTAAAGTGTTTCATTTGTCAGGCTTATTGATTTTATCTGTCTCCTGGGCTTTTCTGTTCTTGCCCTTTTAAGGTCCTCCACTGGCTGGTTCCAGAACTGGGCCCCAGCCCAAAGCCGCTTTGATGGGTAAACAGTATATTCCCATATAAGTGGGATAAGCCTGCATCTTAGCCAGCAGCACTGCTGGTAAAGCATCTGTTAGAGCCAGGCAATCTTCACTTCAGGAAAATTATTGAATTATGGTCAGCTTTATAGAATGCCCCATTCCTTACATCTCAGCGGGGGGAAGTCTGTCTAGATTTTGGGGGAGAGCAAATGTACTCTAGATGCATCATTTATTTATTTCTTTTTTTTATCATCTTTAGTATTTTGGGAGAGGGCAGCTTTTTTTTTTTTTATTGATGCTTTGTGCATTTCATACATCATTTTCCAATTCAGTTCAGGCATATTTCCCTTTCCCTTCCCCCCCCCCCCCCCAACTGAGATCATGCGTTCTGCCATAACTGTCCTGCATCTTTCTCTCAGTTTTTTTTTTCCATTTTTTAGCTATAAGTGATAATCCATGAGTACAAGCATCCTTCATGTAAAACCAATTTGCAGGCTGTTGTGCCGAAACCCCCACAGCCCCACCTTCCAGCGTGTGGTGAGGGGTTGTATGTTCAATCAGGCTGATCAAATGAGTGTCCAGACTACATTGCTGTAGTTTCACCACTCACCCCAATCGCAGCCCTTACATTCTACCATGCCCCCTCTTCCGCAGATTATTCCCTGGGCTTAGAAAAGGGACACAGGTGGATGAGAAGCAGAACAGTCCACTCTCTCTGGAGCTGTTGTCTTGGACTCTGGTCAATTCTGGCTGTTTCCTTTCATGGGCTGATAGTTTGTCCAGGAATAACCTTTCGATCCTACTAATGAAGCACAAGCAATTAGATATATAGGTATTTAAACAGCATTAATAGTTATGGTAGGTTACTTTGGTATAGACACATATGTTTAGATATGTTGATCCATGAATTACATTTTTTCCTGTTAAATATGACAGGGTCTTACTGTGGCTTATGACATCTCCTAACCTGTAGAGGATTTAAGCTTGTGGCATCAGCCATGGGTTATTCCTCCAAGGAGAGAGCCAATAGCCAATTAGATTTGGGATATACAGGCATATGGCTGCCTCTGCTGCACAGTATTTCCAGGCAGGTGAGGTATAGCTGGTGTTGACGGTGGAGTCTTGCTTGACTCAAGGAGACCCGTATTTGCTTTATTGGTTTTGGTTTAGTGGCCTTTGGTAACACTCTCTGGTGTTCCAGAGGCCATCTGTACACTTGCATGTGTGGTCTCAATACATCTTCCCCATGTTAACGTCAGGTCTTCAGCAGCAGGGCCTTATCGCCTCTCTTCTTGCAGATATCCCAGTTTAGAAGCAAGGAGCCTTTACCTTTTGTGGGGCCTTAGATCCCCTGGCCAACATCTCCCTGGTAGAATAATCCATTACTGATGTCAGAGCTCCTGTATTGATATATTTTGCTTAAGTGCATAGTTTAAGGACTTTAGTATTATATTTGGTTCTGAACAGAGAATAATCCTTATGATGAGGTCGCTCTCCAACTGTAAATTGGAGACAACTATTATAGAGGTAATCTCTTATAAAACTGTTAAAACTGCCTTCTTTAATTGACTAATAGACATAAGAACTGTGAAAAGGATTATTCTCTGTTCAGAACCAAATATAATATTTATTTCTTTAGGTGTATGAATGTATTGCCTGCATGTGTGTAATGCACCCATGTCATGCAATGCCTATGGAAGTCAGAAGAGGGCATTGGACTCCCCTGGAACTGGAGTTATGGATGGTTGACAGCCACCATATGGGTGCTGGGAATAGAACCCAGATCCTCTGCAAGAGCAGCCAGTGCTCTTAACCACTGAGCCATCTCTCCAGCCCTGAATTGTGACTGTTTCATTTATTACATACACATAGCATTCACATGTGTCCTCTTTTATTTGTTTCACTTTGTGCCCATAGGGCAAAGAACTAACTCTTTTCCCGTTTATTTGTAAGAATACATATACTGCATGAAATATATGTTAACATACACATGGATGCACTAGCTCGTTAAGTACATATGAATTAATTTACCTCTGCATTCCCTATAGCAATTAGCAGAGTACCTTTCATGTATCTTGAGAAATTAATAAAGTCCAATCAGGTTTTATAGTCTACACTACACTAGATTTGCTATGTAAAGTGGCATCCAAGAGGCAGCCCTGTGCTCCTTAGTCTCCACCCAGCCTCCACCCCATCTCCATGTGTTCTGGTAAGTAAACAGACACGCAGGTGCCATCCTTGACAAAGAGCACTAAACCAGTGACGCAGCTGGAAACACAATTTATCAGTTGGTACTTACTATGTCAAAGATACTCTTGTCTTTTTTGTAGTGAACTATTCCTCCCCAACTTGACTGCAACCTCTTTGAGGATGAAGTATTTTCTCTTTGAACAGTTCATTCTTACCTCCACTGCCAGTAAGTGCTCACTTAACCATGCTGTTAATTAGTAAAGAAGTTACTATGAGGATTAGAGACTTAAAAGCTTCCCTGAAAAAGTGAGTCTGATTCACGTCTCCTTCACACACAGCCCCTGTGGCATGTCTCTAGTGTATGGATATAAGCAGCAGAAGCAGTGTCACATGTCTGCTAGACCTAGGTGAGGAAAAGGGACAGAGCTCCTGCTCCGCATGCAAAGACCAACGACATGGAGCTGGAGAGAGACCCCCCCATGGAGCCCCAAAGCCCAGGCCCCAGATGTCTGAGTCTCCCCAGCATCACCTCTGCATGTGAATATAGTGTTGAGTCCAGCACTCTGACCTTCAGACTTACTGCAGCTGAATGGAACAGATGAGGTTGCTCCTCTGGGCCCTGTTGAAATCAGTCCACAGAAACCAGGAACACAATGTAGGGTTGTGTCCTGACACTGCTGTTTGTGATATTTTGTTACATAGCTTTAGATAACCAAAACAAGCAGTTAAAGGACTTTCTAAATTGACAAAATTTGCAAAGAACAATGTCAATAATCAAACAGCTTTTTTTGTGCTTTTCACCTCATCAATACACCTAAGTAATGCCAAAATTAATTATGTTATAAAAAGAAATATATTCCTTGTACTAAAATTATGGTTGCCAAAAGATACTTGGTTACACCAAGTCTAGAGTCATAGGTTCTCTTTTAGTTTTGTCATGGTCTTTTTAATAATCAGTTGCCTACTCTGAGCTAGCCTTTGTACTCAGCACTTAACATCTATTAGCTCTGGACACAGGCCTAGGAACCCCTCGCTGATTGATATATAAGAAGCCTTAAACTTCAAAGGTGCAATCGCTCTAGGCCTGGAGAGATGGCCTAGCAGTTAAGAATGCCGACAGCTCTTGCAGAAGACCTGGGTTCAATCCCCAACACCCACATGGTGGCTGAGAACCGTCTGTAACTCCAATTCCAGGAGAACTCCAGTTCCAGGGGAATCTGACACCCTCTTCTGACCTCCGCGGCATTGCAGGACACGGGTGCACAGACCTACATGCATACAATACATTCATACACATAAATATAAATAAATAAATAAAAACTATTTTTAAAAGGTGCAATCGCTCTAGAAGGTTAACAACTATCACATTTGATTTGCTTTTCAAAAGAGGAAACTGATTTACAGAGATGGAATCACAAACCGGAATCTGGGGGTGAATGGAGTTATACTTGGCTCTTCTCATAGTCTATGACTACCCAGTGAGTTCACCGATGTTCAGCTTGGTTGCTTATAAAGTCATTATAAAGATATGCTCTGCCATAACATGGGCATCTCAGAAAAGCCAAATAGCTAGATGGGATAATTCACATAAAATAATCTATAGATAGCATTATATTAAGGCAAATTTAGAATTATAATTTTCAAAAGCTCATCAAATTAACAAATATTTAACATGTTCTTATTTCTAATTGGTTAAAAAACTTCAAAATAAATTAAGATCTGTATGTTATATTTAAATGGATTTGGAGAGAAATGCCAGCTTTGTGGCAGGATTCTAAAGTACCTTTGATTTACTGATGAAGCTTTAATTATTCAAACCTTTTACAAGCAAGAAGTAACCTGATGCTGCAGCTTTCAATTTTAATCCTTTGGAAACTAGTGGCCCTTCTATACACCCACTCTCTTCACATGTGTGTTTTGTATAATTTACAGGAAGAAACGGTGTCATGTGTTCATTTGTTTTGGGGAAAGAAAAGTGATATCTTTTATTAGATTCCCAAAAGAAACCAAGGCTCAGAAAAGGTTGAGAACCACTGTCTTAGAATATAAATAGAAATGGAAGCAAAGTGATGTAAAATGTCACCTTCCTCAGCCATCCAGCTCAAAAATCAATCCTGCTGAGTCCCCTGGCTTACCTCCAGAAATATTGCATGCCCTGTCCCTTCACATTCTCTCGATCAAGAAAGCTACTTTTCTTGCAATTTCATGCGACCCTTGTTCTGAATTCCTGCACCTTCCTACAAAATTTGTTCCAATTCTATCCTTGGTATATCCCACGAGTCTGAACTTTGTCCTCATTTTCATCCTTAAAGTATTTGAAGACAGTATCATGATTCCACTCTGCCAGATTCCTACGACCTGCTCAAAAAATCCTTACAAGAGTCCAATGCCTCCATGTGTCACTAGGTCTGCTGCCCAGAACTATTGCTGTCCTCATGAATTAATATAATCCACAACTTCACTTCCTTTAACATTCAAACATTCCAGACATATTAATAAGGAAATGCCATTCTATTCTTATAATCCCAAGTCAAAAATGAAATAAATAGAAAGATAATTTGAAGAATTAGACTTAGGCTGGAAATAAGGAAGTGGGAATTTTTTTTATTGAATTTTTGTGTATTTCATACATAATTTCTCAATCAGTCTTAATTGCTTTTGTATCGCCTTTTCCATTGGCACCCTCTCACAGCCTGACCCCTCCCAGAGTTCATACATTCTGTCATTTGTGTTAGGATCTATTGCAGGTTACTGTCCCCCACCATTCCCCAGTTCAAGTTCATCCTTTGAGCACTAGTCAGCTTTTCAGATTTCCTCCCTTAAAGAAGACCAGTTCTTCCTCACTCAACCATAATCACCTGCCAATACTTCTTCAGCTACCCATTTCTGTAGTTACATGCTGAGTTAAAAACCAGTTGAGCTTGCATGGCTTTTGTGTACGCTGACACCATTGCTGTAGGTCCATAAGAACAGAGTCCCAGGAGCCTGTAGGCTTCATTTACGTTTAGTACTGCACCACCTCCCTGGCTTTTACAGTCTTTCTGCCCCCTATTCTGCAATGTTCCCTCAGCCCTGGGTGAGTGAAGCTGAATATAGGCGACCTGTCCATGGACCCACACTCTGTAGACTCCTAATCTCCATGGTTTGACCATTCATGCCCTTTTGAGTTCCTGGCCTCGTGTTGCATGGGGTGTGGGGGGAGCTTCCTTAATGAGAGTTAAGAGGTTAATTAATGTCCTCTTGTCCTGTGCTGTATTCGCCTTAGATGTAGAGGTTTCATTGTAGATGCCTCATGTAGGCATGTGCAATTCACAGACAATACCTATGTGTGTCCACTTGTGGGACTCTCTACTAGTCTAAATCTGGTGCAAAAGAAGCTTCTTTATTGAATTGTGTGTAGGATACTTGTTTGTAAATATAAGGATATCTATTTTGCAGTCAGTAAGATGTTACCTTAGCCTAGGGATGTGACAACCTTGGGAATTTCTCTGATTATAACCTCTCCAGCTGTGTGCATCTGACTGTTTATAGTACCACACATGAGGTTTCTTCCACTGAGTGGGCTTTAAGTCCAATTAGTTAGCCACTGATTGCCCCCAACATAAAAGTGCCACTACTGCACCAATGTCGTGTGCTGTGCAGACATTGATGTGGATATTTTGTTTTAAAGCTGGTGTTGTACCATTGATTGTTGTTCTTCCTTAGTAGCTTATATAGTGCTCTCCAAAGCTGTGAGAGCTAGCCTTCAAAGGAAGTGGGTTCCTGGTCAGTTCCAGCTCCATTGCTTCAATTCCAGTCTCTGAAGTATGGTCTGTCTTCAGCAGGAGGGTCTTACCTTCAGGTTCTGGGAGGCAACTAATTGGATGAGTCTCTTGGAGTAACCTGGCCAACAACTCAAAGGAAGGTTTCTCCTGTCTGGTACTGTTTCTTGTTATGTAGCCTTCAGCTTTGTACATGAACTCATGTAGAGATATTGTATGTGTAATTATCAATAGATGGTTAGACTAATATGATTCCCTAGGTTTTTTTCCCTAGCTAGGCATTATTTTTTTATTTTTATTGAGTGCATTTCATACAACATTTCTTAATCAAATTTAGACTCATTCCCCCATCCATGCCCACCCCTCATACCCCCCCAACCCCCGTCCAGAGCTCACAGATTCTGTCATACATGTTAAGTCCTGTCTTGCATCTTTTTCTCAGTCTTTTATAACCTTTTCGATGCACAAGTTTACTGTTTTGGTCAGTTCTTTGAATAGGTTTGCCTCTCTCTTTTTTTGTTCCCTTTAATTTTATATTATTCCAAAATATGCATATATACACTCCACACATAAATAAAAAATTACAAAATAAACTATAGGTTAATTCAAAAACACATTTAGAGATTCATATTTTAACAGAAAAGTTGCATGCAGGTAAAAAGAAGTATAACTTTACATTCTTCTTTTTTTAGACTAAGAATACATATCTTCCACCCATATATGGTAATTACAATGTGTGAATACAAGTAGTAGGTCAATTCTAGAGCCCATTAAGAGATTCACATCATAGTAGCACAGTTGCTTTCAGATACCATGAAATATAATAATAAAGTTACTCAGTTTGCCTGCCAACTGGGGATTTGGTGTTAGCATCCACAAATGAGGGAAATGATTAGCCTTTTTTTTTCCCCACTGGGACTGTTACTTCACTTAGAATAATAGCTTTGAGTTCCATCCATTTACCTGCAAAGTTCATAATGTCATCTTTCTTTACCACTGCATAGAACTCCATTGTGTGGATGTACCACATTTTTGTTATCCAGTCAGCAGTTGAGGGGCATTTGGGTTGGTAACTGTTTGCTATTGTGAAGAGAGCTGCAGTCAACATAGCTGTGCAAGTATCTTTGCGGAAGGATGCTTCTTGTGGGTATATACCTCGGAGTGGTATGGCTGGGTCAAGTGGTAGTCTCATTTTGAGTCTTTGAAGGATTCTCCACCCTGCTTTCCATATTGGTTGTACCAGTTTACATTCCCACCAGCAGTGGGTGAGTGTTTCCCTTTCCCCACAACCTCTCCAGCATTTGGTGTCTTTTGTTTTCTTGACCTTGGCTAGTCTTACTGGAGCGAGATGATACCTTATTGTGGTTTTAATTTGCATTTCCTTAATTATTAATGATGTTGAACACTTTTTAAGATGTTTCTCAGCGATCTTCACTTCCTTACTGGTGAAGTTTCTGTTCAGCTCTTTACTGCATCTTTTGAGTAGGTCATTTGCTTTCTTACTTCTTTGGTTTTTTGTTTTGTTTTGTTTTTAAAGAAAGATTTTTTATATTTTCTTTTTTAAATTAATTTATTATTTTTATGTGTATGAGTGTACTGTCTGCATGTAGGTTAGTGCACCCGTGTCATGCAATGCTGCAGAGGTCAGAAGAGGGCATCAGATTCCCTTGGAACTGGAGTTAAAGATGGTTCTTAGCCACCATGTGGGTGCTGGGGATCGAACCTGGGTCCTCTGCAAGAGCAGTCGGTGCTCTTAACCGCTAGGCTATCTCTCCAGCCCCTTATATTTTCTTTTTAAAATTAATTTATTATTTTTTATGTGCATGAGTGTACTGTCTGCATGTAGGTTAGTGCACCCGTGCCATGCAATGCTGCAGAGGTCAGAAGAGGGCGTCAGATTCCCTTGGAACTGGAGTTAAAGACGGTTCTTAGCCACCATGTGGGTGCTGGGAATCGAATCTGGGTCCTCTGTAAGAGCAGTCGGTGCTCTTAACTGCTGAGCCATCTCTCCAGCCCCACTTCTTTGTTTTTTAAGTAGTTTATATATTCTGGATGTTAATGCTCTGTCAGATGTATCAGTGGTGAAGGTTTCCTCCCACTCTGTGGGTTTTCTCTTCACTTCCTTGAATATTTCTTTAGCTGTACAAAAGCTTTTGAGTTTGATGCGGTCCCACTTGTTAGCTGTTGTCCTTATTTCCTGTGCAGCTGCTGTTTGATTTAGAAAGTCTTTTCCTACACCTACGTCTTATTTATAGGCTGCTGCTGACTTTTTCTTTCTTCTAATCACCTTCAGGGTTTCAGGGTTTCACATTGAGATCTTTTTTCCAAGTTGAAGTTTTTTTTTGTATAGGGTGAGAGGTTAGGGGTTTAATTTTGTTTCTTATACATGGCGAAGCCAGTTTTGCCAGCACCCTCTGCTGAAATGCTATATTTCCTCCACTGATCTTTTTTTGGCCCTTATGTCAAATATGCCCCTGGCTGAAGTTAAAATGAGCCTTCAAGTTTGGAACCCTTCAATTGTTGTTCCATTGGTCAACAGGTTTTTTTTTTTTTTTTTGTTGTTGTTGTGGTTTGCAGTACCAGGCTGTCTTTAGGACTAGGCCCTGTAATATAGCTTGAAGGTTGGTAAAGCAATCCCCTGTATTGCAATTTTTGCTTAGGATTTCTTTAGCTATTTGGGTTTTTTTTTGTTTTTTTTTCTATATGAATTTAAGATTTTTTTTCAAGTCTGTGAAAAAACTCATTTTGATTGGGATTGTGTTAAATCTGTATATTAAATTTGGGTAGAATGTACATTTTTTACTGTAGTAATTTTTTCCACTCCATGAGCATAAGAGGTCTTTCCATCTTCTGATGTACTCTTCAATCCCTTCAGGGTGTTAAAATTTTTGTTGTAGAGGTCTTTTTGGTGTCTTTGGTTAGGGTTTATTCCTAGGTATTTTTTGAGGTGGCTAGTGTGACTGGAAAGGTCTCCCTGTATTCCTTATCGCCAGTTTGCCTTTACTGTTGGTGTAAAGAAGGGCCCTAAACTAGGTGTATTTTTGTATCCCAACCATTTTTACTTTAACGGAAACTTTTAATCTTTCTAGGAGTTTTCTGGTTGGAGTTTTTTAAGCACCCCTTAGGCAAATTATCATATCTCTGCAATACGATAGTTTTACTTCCCTCTCTTTTTTCCAATTAGTACTCTTTTAATTTTTTGCTGTTTCTCACCTTATTGCCCGAGCAAGCATTTCAAACACTAAATTGAAGAGGAGGTGGGCAATAGTGGACAGCCTTGCTCTGTTCTTTTAAGGGGAATGCTGTTCAACTTTTCTTCCAGTTTAGAAGAATGATGTTTTGGCTGTGGGTTTCTTGTAATATGGCTTTGGAATTACTTGAGGAAAATGATTCGCCTCCATCAATTCCCTTAGGATTTTTATGCCAGGAAGGGATTTGCGGGAATTTTTGTCAAAAGCTTTTTCTTCTGCATAATTGAGATGATTGGGTGTGGTTTTTTGTCCCTTTAAGAGTCCATTTTGTAGGTTTTTGTATGATATTTTAGTGATTTAATGTATGTTGAACCTTCCCTGTATCTCTGATATGAAGCCAACCTGGTCATGAAATGGATGATCTTCTTGATGTGGGTCTGTATGCGATTTGCAAGTATTTTGTTTGAGAATGTTGGCATCTGTGTTCATCAATGAGATGGGTCCCTATAGTTTTTTTTTCTTTCTTGTTTTGTGTCCCCTTTGCCTGGGTTTTGGTTATTTAGATGATGCTAGGCTTCAGAGAAGAAAAGTTTGGGAATTTTCTCTCTGTTTGTATCCTTTTCTGAAAAGTTTGAGTAGTAATGGTTTTAAGTCTTCTTTAAATGTTTTGCAGAATTCTCCTGTGAAACCACTGGGCCCTGGTTTAGTTGGGAGGCGTTTTATTAAATTTTCCAATTTCCGCAAGTATTATGGGTCCCCTGTTTAAGCTGTCAATCCCTCTTCTTGGTTAAGACTTTAGTGAACCCAGGATTCAACTATTCATCCATTCTCTTAGGTTTTCAAATTTTCTAGAGTATAGGTTTGAAGTAATCTCTTATGGTTGTATGGATCTTTTCTTTATCTGTGTGAAATGTTTCCCCTTTTCATCATGAATGCTATTTGAATTTGGGAGTTGCTTTTCTGCTTTGGGTTAACTGGCTAGAGATCTGTCTATTTTGTGTTATTTTTTCAAGAACCAGCTTGTTTTATAGATTCACTGATTTTTTGTTGAAATGTTTTTCTTTTTTTTGTTTAATAATCTGCTTGAATTTTTGTTACTTCTCCTGTCGTTGGTTTTAGGGTTCCCATTTTGTTTTTGTCTCTCAGGTATTTTTATCTGCAGTGTTAGAATCGTTTACTTGTTCTCTTTTCTGTTTTTTTTTTTTAATGTTGGGACTTAGGGCTTTAAAATTTTCCCTCTTAGGACTGACTTTAATGGTTTCCACAGGTGTTATGTTATGTGTTTGTGTTGGTACTGGTGCATTTGTCGTTTATTCCAGGAATGCTTTTTATTTTGCTTTTATTTCATGCTTTATTTCTTCCTGACCCTCTCATATTCAGGATTGTGTTGTTTAGTCCCCCCCTCCAATGGGGTTGGGCCTATGGGCCCTGGAGAATGCGGCCTACGTAACCCCCTGAGCCTGACTAATAGATTTAGCAACCATGTCTCTGGACCGTCATGTCCGAGTACGGAAGTGACTCAGCATAGCCGCGCCTGACCTGAAAAATGCTACAACTGATGTGTCGAGTCTACTATTCTGGCACTAATAGTTATCCCCCCTACTCGCGACATCTCCTCTCCCGCCTCTTTTTCTCCATCCCCTCCCCAAATAGCCCACTCGCGCCTGATGCATAAAGAGTCCTACTCACTCGCTTCTAATCGAGCCTCCTGGTCTGGTGTGTTCCTTTTCTCTTGACCCAGACCATGACACATCATCATCCCCTGCCCCTGCTTCAACCCC
>VZQC01003392.1:32838-91737 GCA_009823505.1 Rhizomys pruinosus
TTGTGAAAAGCCAGCCACAGTCTAAATGTGCTTTTAAAAAGTCCTCCTTAAAAATTTTTTCTGTAAATAGTGTTAAATAGTGTAACATAGTGCTTAATTCTGCTGAAGTTTCCTTTTGTCTGCTAAACTTTCCCCAAGATCTTTTCTAGAGACTGGTCTTCTTGTAAATTCCAGGCTTGTAGAGCCTGGCTTGGTGGCCCAGGCCTTTAATCCAAGTGGATGCCTGTGAGTTCAAGGCCAGCCTAGTCTACCAGACTGGCTCTGACTGTGGGTAGGCTCTGCCTTGAAAAGACCAAAGGTAAAATATGAAGCTTTTCAGTGTGTAGCTGTTTGTAAATACTCTGGTTAATGTAGTCCAATGTTTGTTCTGTGCCCCTCTCCTGCTAAACAGCAGATGGGTGGTGGGGGAAGAGCTGGCTTTACAGTATTCTGTGTTTCACTGGGAAGCATAAAGTCTGGGGCACTCTTGCCCAAGGGCAGTGCTTCATCTTTCATTGTGTTTTAAAGGTGCAGCTTTGATTCCAATACTCAGGAGACAGACTGTGGAAATGACCTTTTCTCATTGAGTTTAAGACAATAACATGACTTTCTTCCCACAGATTGATCTCACGACTTTTTTTCCTTTGTACATATGTTTGTGTATGCTTGTATGTATGTGTGTGTGCATACATGTGTATGGATGTATGGACATTTTGTTTTAACCCCTATAACTTTCTAAACTTCTGTGTTTTAAAAAGGTCAACTATAATTCACTTTACAGATTCAACCTATACAAAATTTGGCTTATACCTTTTGGTGTTAACAATCTTTAATTGGATTTATGTAAATGTTGAATATGCATTTGTACAATTCTGAAAAGCCTCCGAACTGGAACTGGCCCCTCCAACTCGGATGCAGCTCTATTAATTAGTTAAACTTCTATGGTCATTTGTGTAATTTACTTGTCTTGGTTAAAAAATTACTGATTGTACAAATGCTGTTACAGTTAACTACTTTATGGGTGTATGGTACCACTATCAACTACACTCCCTCAATGCCTGAGACAAAAACTAACACTGGTTCTAAGCAATAATTTTATTTTAATTTAGATATAATTTAAAGTATGGTTAAATGTGTATTGTAAAACATTTAACAACTAAGTAAAGTATCTTTAAAACAGGGTTTTGTGCCAGGCCTGGAACAAAACACCTCCAAGGACTGAAAGGAAAATGCTTGTTATAAACCCACTTTATAAGATTTATAGTGATATGTTTGAAATAAGTATTACACATTTATATAGAGGTATTTCAGTAGAGATTTATACAGAAATACAAATAAATAAATATAAATTAATGGACTTGATTTTTCTGAAGTCAGAGTCTAGTAAAAGAATTTTAAGGAACATTTAATTGCCACCAACTAACTCATACAAACTGCAGGGGACTTAGGCAGTTAAAGATCTAACTGCACCTGCTGGTCCTGCCAGCCCTTCCTTCAGATTCCCCCCCTTCAAACCTTGGGCAGCAACCCCCAAGGTCTCCAGCCTAACCACCTCTGGCAAATAGATGTTACCCACTATGCCCCATTTGGAAAACTTAAATACATTTTTGTATCAGTTGACACATTCTCACATGTGTGCTGGGTGTCAGCACATATGGGAGAAAAGACCAAACACACCATTAGCCATATGCTCCAAAGCTTTGCTACCCTTGGGTTACCCAATCAAATCAAAACAGACAGCAGTCCATGCTTCATAAGCAAGCCTTTCATAAACTTCCTCCAAACATGGAGAATTTCACATTCTACTGGTATCCCCTATAATCCTCAGGGACAAGCTATTGTGGATTTAATCAAACCCTCAAGGCTCAATTACAAAAACAAAAGAGGGAGTCCGTGCCCCCACATGATCAACTAAAGAAAGCACTATTCACCCTAAATATTTTAAATTTTTTCAAGGAAGACAGGCATATATCTCCCTTCCAGAAGCACTGGTCCTTACCTGTCACCTATAGCTCTATTTGGGTCAGATGGAGGGACCCACTCACTGGTGCATGGAGGGGACCAGACCCACTCCTCAACAGCAGGGAGAGGATTCAGATGTATTTTCCCCCAAAACAAAAAAAGGCCCATCTGGATGCCAGCAAGAGACCTTAAATATCTCCCCCAACAGGGAGACAATGATAAGACCCCTCCAGGGAGTGTTTCACCCCTGAGGATGGCCCCTCCGCTCTTCCCTCAGGAGCAGCCCAGGATGAAAGTGACGTTGCTCCTCCTGCTGCTGTCTCTCATCCCACCCAGTGACAGGGGACTCAGAGACCCCAATGCAGCCAGACAACACCTGGAGGCTAGTGGATCTGTATCCATCTGAAAACCTGGAAAAAGAGGAGAGAACTTCAAGAAAATCCCTTGTGGACTGGCTTGCATGGCTTCCTGCCCTATCTCTTCCCTCTGCTTGGACCCCATCTTACACTCTTCCTAATTCTTACCCTCAGGCCCTGCGTGATTAACAAAATCACTCAATTTATCCAGGGGAGGCTAGATGCAGTAAGTTACATCAGGTAGAGGTCCACTATCACAGGCTTGCTAATCAGGAGCCAGGGCTTTATGAATGGCCATCTTCATACAACCGCCAGACCCACACCCTCCATGTGGCCAATGATGGGTAAGACACCAGAGAGACTGGGGCAACCTAAGACAGGGCATGGAGAGGCTCTTCAGCATACTGGAGTCATAGCAACCAATGACAGGTAAGATCTTTCTGCACTCAGCCAACATAAGACAGGGATCAAAACCTTAGCTGTTTGTATCCCAAAAACGGGTAAGACTGAGTTTGCAAGAATAGACAACCTAAGACAGGGGCTATGTTTCTCCTCCTGCATTACAAAAACAAAAGGGGGAATTGTTGGGCCCTGTGAGCCCTAGAGAATGTGGCCTACTGTAACCTCCTGAGCCTGACTAGAGTTTAGCAACCTGTTTCTGGCCGGTCACTTCCACATAGGAGTGACTCAGCATAGCCCGACCTGAAAAATGCCTACAACCGATGTGGTGAGCTACTATTGGCCTAAAGTTATCCCCCTACTCTACATATCTCCTCTCCCGCCTTCTTTTCTCCACCCCTCCCCCCAAGCATATATAAGCCGCTGCCTGATGCAATAAAGTGAGTCCTCGCTTCGACGAGCACCTGGTCTGGTGTGTTCTCTTGTGGACCATCAACACTCATCATCTCGCTCAGCCCCATCCACCAAGGAGGCCGGCTGGTTCAAGCCTCTTCTCCCCCATCCCTCTTCACGTGACACCCCACATCCATGTGTTCTTTTTTTAACTTATTATTTCTTATGTGTATGAATGTACTGTCTGCATGTAGGTTGGTGCACCTGTGTTGTGCAATGCTGTGGAGGTCAGAAGAGGGCATAGGACTCCCCTGGTACTGAAGTTCTTATGGTTAGTAGGACTTACCCTGGTGTTAATATTGAAGTTTATTGCACTGTGATCTGATAGAATGCATGGAATAATTTCAATCCTTTTGTAGTTGTTGACATTTTTTTGTGTCCCAGTATTTGGTCAATTTTGGAGAATATTCTGTGGGGCACTGAGTAGAAAGTATATTCTCTGGTGTTTGGGTGGAATATTCTGTAGATATCTGTGAGGTCCATTTGGTGTATTATATTGTTCAGTTCTGATGTCTCTCTGTTTATTTTTTGTCCAGTTGACCTATCCAAGGGACTCAGTGGGGTATTGAAGTCCTGCACTATTAGCATGCTGGGATTAACCTGTGTCTTGAGGTCCTGAAAGATTGTGTTTATAAAGTTTGGTGCACCAGAGTTTGGTGCATAAACATTTAAGATTGTGAAATCTTCCTGGTTAATTGCTCCATTGATAAGGATATAATGGTCCTCTTTGTCTTTTCTGATTAATTTTACTCTGAGGTCTATTTTATCTGATATTAGAATAGCCACTCCTGCTTGCTTTTTGGTACCATTTGCTTGGAATATTTTTTCCATCCTTTCACTCTAAGGTAGTGTCTGTCCTTGAGGGTGAGATGGGTTTCTTAGAGGCAGCATATAGATGGATTCTATTTCCTAATCCATTCTCCCAGTCTATGTCTTTTCATTAGGGAGTTTAGACCATTAATATTAAGCTTATTATTGAGACATGTGTGTTGTTTCCTTTCAACTTATTTTTTGTTTGCATTCTTGATCTAGGTATTTATTTACTCTGTTATGCTTTTGTTAATTTCTCTCTTGGGTTGCTTAGGATAGTTGCTCCTTTCCTCTATTCTTTGAATTGCTTTGAGTATTTTCTGAAATGTTGCTTTTTTTGGCATGTGTTCTTTCATTTTGTTTATGTCATGAAAGATTTTTCTTTCTTCTTCGACTATGGTTGACATTTTTGCTGGGTATAGTAATCTGGGTTGGCATCTAAAGTCATTTAGCACTGGGAATACTTTGGTCCATGTTCTTCTGGATTTCACAGTTTGCGCTGAGAAGTCAGCTGTAATTCTGATGGGTTTCCCATTATATGTAACTTGTTTTGCTGTTGTGGCTTTCAGTATTTTGTCTGTGTTTTGAGCATCTAGTGTTTTAACTATGATATGGCCTGGGGAAGTTCTTTTTGGTCTTGTGTATTTGGTGTTCTATGTGCTTCTTGTATTTCTATGAGTTTGTCTTTTTTCAGTTTGTAGAAATTTTCTCCTATTATTCTGTTGAACATCGGATCAATACTGTTCTCTTGGGATTCTTCTCCTTCCTCTATCCCTATGATGTGGAGGTTTGGTCTTTTCATGGTGTCCCACATTTCCTGGTTGTTCCACTTGTGGTTTTTTAAATTTTTCATAATCTTTACTTGAAGTTTCTAGCTACACTGTGTTATCCTGTTGGTCTGATATTCTTTTTTCTGCTTCATCAATTCTGCTTCTGAGTCTTTTCCCCATACTTTCCTGCTGATTGGATGAATGTGCAATTTCCTTTTTCATTTCACCCTGTGATTTCTTCAGTATTTCCACTTCCTTTTGGAGCTTCTCATTCTCTTCTTGTAGCTCCTTGCTTTGCTAGTCAGTTTCTTTTTTCTTTTCAGCCTGAGATCTTTTCAGTGTTTCCACTTCCTTCTGGAGTTTATCATTCTCTCCCTCTAGTTCTTTTTGGAGTTTATGTTTCTTTTCCTCTAGTTCTTTTTGGAGTTTGTTAATCTCTCCCTTTAGTTCTTTCTGAAGTTTAGCATTCTTTCCTTCCAGTTCCTTCATAAGTTTTTCATTCTCTCCCTTTAGTTCTCTGGTTTGTTCTTTATAGTCTTTGAATATGTCTAAAATTATTCTTCTAAGGTCACTGTCTTGGTTTCCTTCCAGGGAGATCTTGTTGCTAAGATCTTCTACAGGTCTGGTTGAGTTCAGTGGGGATTTTTAATGAGTTTTTTCCCATATTGTTGTTTTTCCGTGTGTCCTTGGCATATGTATTTGTTTTTGTTTTGTTTTGTTTTGTTCCCCCTTTGATTGTTTGGCTTCTGTTGCTGATCTCAAATGTTAATATGGAGGACTGGTTGGTCACTCAGTTTGCTTCCTGCTGGTTACTTCCTCAGCTAGCGGGGGGTTGGGGGGGGCGGGTACTTCTTTGCCCAGTGGATGGTAGATGCCCAGGGTGGGCAGCAGCAAGCTAGGCATTCTTTATCTCTCCTTTCTTCCCTTCCCTGTTTAGCCCTCCCTCTATGTCCTCTCCATTTAAAGCATCCCCTTTTTTCCCATTCCTCCCTTGATTCTGCCAGTTTCCTATGGCTCCACTTCTTTTGGGCTCCTCCTTTCCCTTTATCCCCACATTTCTTTCTATAACTCTTCCTCTCCCCTCCCATGTAAATACCCTGATTTTATCCATTTCTCCTTTAGTAACACCTGTCACCTACTCATCTTCTGTCTTAGCTTCCCTCTTTTCCCTTTACTTTCCTGGTTCCTTTTCTTTTACCGGTTCCTGCAGTTACATCAGGATACATATTCACATATAAGGATTTGGTGCTAGGATCCACAAATGAGGGAGAACATACGTCCTTTGCTTTTCTGAGTCTGTGTTACTTCACTCAGCATAACAGGTTCTAGCTCCATCCATTTACCTGAAGATTCCATGATATCATCTTTCTTTTTTAATTTTTTTAATTTTTTATGTGTATGAATGTACTGTCTGCATGTAGGTTGGTGCACCCATGTCTTTCAATGCTGCAGAGGTCAGAAGAGGGCGTCGGAGTTCCCTGGAACTGGAGGTAAAGACAGTTCTTATCCACCATGTAGGTGCTGGGAATCCAACCCAGTTCCTCTGCAAGAGCAGTTGGTGCTCTTAACCACTGAGCCATCTCTCTAGCCCCAATATCATCTTTCTTTTACACTGAGTAGAACTCCATTGTGTAAATGGACTATATTTTCATTACCCACTGGTCAGCTGAGGGACACTTAGGTAGCTTCCATCTCTTTGCTATTGTGAAAAGAGCAGTAATAAACATGGATGTGCAAGTATCTCTGCAATAGGAAGTAGGGATCCTTGTAAGACTAAATAAGAAAGAATTTCCCATGCCTCGTTTAGACATTTACTAAAATCTTAAGAAAGAACCCTCTATAGCACTTGTATCCCCCCCCACATAAACATGTATTCCACATATAGGTTCACCTTCAAATACTACACCCATCAATACCATGATAGAAGACAATACTGTACGTGTTAAATTCATCAATTCTTATGAGTTGGAAAAACTGATTTAGAGCAACAATGCTAATATTGTATATGAAAGAAACTTTTGACAATAATGATATCAAGTAGGAAATACTTTAATTGAAAATTAATATATACTTAAATCTTCCTTTCAAACATATTTTAATCAAACTGTTGTATTTTTTCCTCTTTGTTGGTTTCTCTCTCTCTCTCTCTCTCTCTCTCTCTCTCTCTCTCTCTCCTTCTCTTTCTATTTCTCCAGTGTTACAAGAATTAGAGAAATATTTCAGGTTCTTAACCTCATCAGGTTTTTTTGTTATTCTGCTTTTATTTTTATCTCTCAAGCAAAAAGTGCAGTATTTCTCCTTGTAACTGCCTTACTAGTTTAAAAAAAAAAAGCAGTTATTGCTAAAAGTGTATCCCATAGTAGAAACCTTGTTGCCATTTCTTAGGGACCAGAGAGACTTGAATATGCAAAGCACTCTGGGGCTATAGCCACCTGGGTCTCCAGCTAGAACGATAGTGGCCCAAATGCTCACAGCAGCTGCAAGCTTGATACCAGTTCTGGTATTACTCACCCAGCCTGTTCCTATGATGTAGGTTTCATATAATTTTAATTCAATTTTTAATATGTAAATATGACTAAAAGTTCAAAAGACACAAAAGGATATAAATGCTGATCACTCATCCAGATTCCATGTCTCAGCTTCAATCAAAGCTCTTATGCTTCCTTGTAGATCTATTTTACTCATATATAAGAAAATATATAACATATGCTCATATATGTAAATGTATGCATTAACATATATGTATGTACACAAACACAATTTTATGTGCATACTTTCTTGCTTTCTTTTTTGTGTTTTTCTATTTGATATGATATCTATATCACAATACAGGAAAGGCAATGGGGAGTGGGGTGTTTCACAAATAGGAAGGTGAGTTCAGCTATGTAGTTGCTTATGTGAGATGAGGACTGACCACCCAGTTTGGAAAAAGGAGATCACTCATGACTTTGACATGCACTTCTGCAAGAGAATGGTGGGCACAATAGGCTGCTTAGAATAGAAGCAAGAAAGAAGGAAGGAACCAGTGGCTATACAGCTGTGTGAGACAGTCATCTCAGATAATTGCTAAAAAGAGTGACAGAATGATGGAGCTATAGGTAGAGTCATGAGAAAAAAATTTTAAGATGTGAAAAATTATAGCAAGTATATATATATATATATATATATATATATATATATATATATGAAATTAGGAGTGATTCAGTCAAGTAGGAAACCAAATGTTGGATAGTGGAAAATAGATAATTACAGGAGAGGCAAATAGATTTAGGACAAGAAAAAGCAGAGTCAAAAAATAAAAAGAGACAGATCATCCTGTAATGAGCATGTAGACAGTTCATCCAGAGCAACAGCAGGGAAAACTTAGTGTGGGGGCACAAGCAGATGCTGGGAAGTCAGCAGAGGCAGGGGTGGGCATGTGTACAGTCATCTGCCATTTGCTTCTAAATTACCACTTAAAAAAGGCAGTGCCACAGCAGTGGGTGAGTTGTGAGAGAGGGCGAAGAGAACAAATGGGCTGTATTTCTGGAAGCTCAGGGTGAACTGAAATTTGTGGTTGGGAATTTAAAGTGAGACTAGTTACTATGTTTGTGTGCTTTTCTCGAGAATAAAGACACACAGACACATGATAGATTTAGGTCAAGGGCCAAATGTAACTGGATTTTTGGAGTTTGAAGAGATACATACTCTAAAGAGAGTATGATGAGACAGAGTACAATGACTGTCCTCTGGTAGGCTTACCTTTCTCCTGAGGGTGCTCAGAGCCTGGGGATATCATGAGATTACCTTCCAGAATGATGTGATGTTTTGTGACAAGAAATTTTGCAGGTTCCTAATCTGAAGGAGATTACAGAGGTTGGGCTTGACCTAGTCTAAGAAGCCTTGGAGGAAGGGATAGCCCTTCCCTGATCATCAAGATACTCTCCCACTGACCTTCTAGAAACAAATCAGTGTAATCCTAGAGCTACAAAAAATAAATTCTGCCATCAGCTTCCATGATCTTAAGCAATACAGTATTGTAAAACCCAAGATTTAGCTAAGGTATTTTTGAACTCCTAACCCTTGTCAACTATGCAATAACAAATAGGTGTTGTTTCAAGCCAGTAAATCTGTGAAGATTTACTCTTACCACCTAGAAAACAAATACAGAGGGAGAGAAGCAAAGGCGTGAAGGTGAGACGGAGACTGATTATAACAAAAGGTTGTAGAAACCAGGCTGAGTAAGGAGAGAAATGAGGGCTGGGGAGATGGCCTAGCGGTTAAGAGCGCCGACTACTCTTGCAGAGGACCCGGGTTCGATCCCCAGCACCCACATGGCGGCCGAGAACCGGCTGCAACTCCAATTCCAGGAGAACTCCAGTTCCAGGGGAATCCGACACCCTCTTCTGACCTCCGCGGCATTGCACGTCACGGGTGCACAAACTTGCATGCAGACAGTACATTGATACACATACAGAAATAAATAAAATTTTTAAAAAAGCAGAGAAATGGGAGCACCAAAAATGTGAGGTGCAGTGGACAAATGGATCAATGTATTTATTTATCAATATTCGCTGCCTAAAATGTGATAGATTCCATAGTAGGAGGGGCTCTCAGGAAATTAGTGGTTTCTGCTTGGGAGTGGAAAAACTGCCTTACCATGATACTATGGCAGTTCTTCCTGGAATGAACGGTAGGGCACCATGGGGCTGTGGTGACATCAGGTACTTCAGGAATCAGGTATTGCTAGAAAGAGAACCAAGAGAGGTCTGGAGAGAAGGCTTAGTAGTTAAGAGCATCAGCTGCTCTTACAGATCTGGGTTCAACTCCCAGCACCTTCATGCTGGCTAAAGTAACTGTAACTCCAGTTCCAGGGAAATCCAAAACCTTATGCAGACAATACACTCATACATATAAAATTTTAAAATAATGAATAAAATATTTTAAAAAAATAGAAAGAGAACCAAGAACGGACTGTGGACTCAACCAGAAGGCAGAAGTCTAGATATAGACAGCCATTGTAGACCCAGCTCCACCATAAACCAAGACAGGGAAGGCATCCTGTCCCAGAAGGCTTAACCAAAAGACCAAGCTTCAAAGTGATTTGAAATGACACCAAATCCTCAGAAGTGCTCTCAAGTTGACATGAATTACTAGGGCCATTGTACATTTGTTTTTCTTTCTAGCCCAGCTATTCCCTTGTGTAGTTTTATAACATTGCAATTATGCCCAGGAAACTTCAGAAATGCTAGAATTTTCAAAACAAAATTATACTTAATTCAAATAGTAAAACTATTCCATTAAAGTCCTTATAAGAAATAGTGGAGTGTGACAGATGACCAAAAAGAAAAAATAGAAATCAAAGAAACAGGATGTTGTAATGCTGAAAAGGTTAGAAACCACTTGCTCAAATCTTTTGTGAATAAATATATAATGAAGTTTCCGATCTTCCGATCTCTGCCCAGCTGCTTTGTGCTGTAACAGGGATGTTCTCATCAGTCCATTGTAGGGGAATGGAACAGAGACGGCAGGGTATTTCAGTAAACATTATTTCCCCTCGCTGCATCAAAGCATCATTGCTCATTAAGTCCTGGCTGTTGTCTTCCTAAAGCTTTTTCATACATTACAACATAGTCCATTTAGTGTTTTTTCTCCGCTTTTTGGCTGGCCTTCACTGTCTATAGAGCCATGATTACAAGGGAACAGCCAAGTACAAACAGAGACCCTTGTAAGATGGTTCTACACCACCATTCTCTTTCTAAACAATCTAAGATTTGGATTAATTCATCAACAGTGTTAAGTACAACAGTCATCCTGAAGTTTCTATGAGCCCCAACCTTCAAGTCAGTCTGTCATATACAAACCTGACACACTACTGAAAGAAATGTGATCCCAGCCTCATCCTGAAAGTATGCTTCACTCACTTTTGAGATTTCCTGCCTCCTTCCTACCTCTCTTTGTGTGTCTTCTCCTTCTCTGCCTGTCCCCTACCAAGGATCCAGATTTGGTACCCACATCACACAGGGGCAAGTTTCCCCTCAACCCCACCCCTTACCCCTGCCGTAGTTGTAATACCAGCATCATCTGAACACTGCCTCAGCTCTGACCTCTTCTCTGAATTGAGTTCTGAACTGTCAAAAACAATTTTTCCCAGCTTCATTGTGGTATAACTACTAAACAGAACTTGTTTGTATTTAAGCTGTACTTGGCATTTTGATGTATGTTTACATTTGTGATGAGAGCCACAGTGAGGCTAGCTAACTTATCCAGTACCTCACATGGTGGTGATAGTGGTTGTTATGAAACTAAAATTTATTATCTTCTCTCTCTCTCTCTCTCTCTCTCTCTCTCTCTCTCTCTCTCTCCCTCCCTGTCTCTCTCTCTTTTGGTCTTTTTGAGACAAGGACTCCGCCTGGAGCCGGAGCTCCCTCTCCTCCTCCACTCTGTGCACACTGGCATCCCCTCGCCAAGTTCTGCCCTCCACAGCATGTGTCCCTCCCCGTGGAAGGAGCTTCCTGCAGATTGTCCATAGGGTGTCTCCTCACACAGGAATCCACACAGACATGGTAACTGCTGAGTCCCTGAGGTCCTCCTCCATAACAGATCTTCCCACCACAATCTAGTCTCTCTGTCTGCTTTGCCTTCTTCACAGGTTTTATGCTATTTAAAAATAATTACATACTTGTTTTCTTCTCCCATTATAAACTTTGTAATGGTTGGGACTTTGTACTAAGTACTATAATTGCCATGCCTAGACTATTATCTGACAATATGGACATTTGTTGTATAGTATTATTTTAGACATAATAAAACTAAAACTTGATACATGTTAATTTTCAACTGGTGTTACTTCCAATGCACACAAACCTAGTGGCTTAAACCGGTATTTATTACCAGAATTAGGTCTGCCATTGCTTAACATGTTCCAGTCTCCAGAGATAACTGTGTTTCTTGGCTTCTGGCCCATTCCTCCACCCACGGTACATCATTCATCCCCCTAGGCCCAATGTCCCATCTTCTTTTTTGACTGATTGTTCCCATGTCTCCCTTATAAAGACTTTTGTAATGAGATTGAATCCACCAATAATCCAGGATACTGTCCATCTCAAAGTCCTTAATTTAGTCAAATTTGTAATGCCATGTAAAGTAGCATATTCACACATTCTGGGATTAAAACATGGATATTAAGGGATGAGGGATGGGGCATTCATCTGCCTATAGAGAGAAATTTCATTAGCTTAAAACATCGACGGGTGTGGTGGCACATGCCTTTAATCCTAGCACTTGGGAAGCAGAGGCAGGTGAATCTTTGTGAGTTCAAGGCCAGCCTGGTCTACAGAGTGAGTTCCAGGACAGCTGAGGCTACAGGGAGACCCTGTCTTGAAAAGACCAAAAAAAAAACAAAATCAATTAGCTTAAAAGTGGCAAAGATGGGTTTTGACCTTGAGTTTTATTCACAACTAATTGTACAAATTCTAAGGTTGGTGATATGCTTTAAACCCAGATAGCCCACGACATCACAATATTGCTTGAATAATCCATGTTAGCTAAGAGAGGGGACTGAACTGCTCTGAGAATCTGTTCTTTCTGATTTCTCCCAGAGCTGTGCTCTCAAACAAATACCTTCCTCCTCCCTCATTACTGAAATGGTCTACGCAGCACGAAATGGGGAAGGGAAAAACAGGATTTTCCACCAGGAAATTTTCCCTTTCTGACTCCTACTCACCTAGAACAGCTCACACAAACACAAGTAGATGTGATCAATTCAACCCAGCTATTGTTTGCAGCACAAGTGAGATACTTTTTCTTGCTCCCAATGAATAGTGCAGCTTGCTGCAGTTGAGATCCATAAGTTATCCTGGGTTAAGGGCAAGGAAGGGTTGAGAAATTAAAGGTTACAGGTGGAGCCCAGGGCCTAGTAAGCTTGTTTACAATTACAAAGAAGCTGAGATAGTGTTGAATGATCTCAAAAAAATTAACTTTTTGGCTGCAAGGATGAGTAAAAGTCATTAATCCAGAAGTCATTCTTTCCCACAGCCACCCATCTAGAGTGCGCAAAGCTGAGGAGGGCCTGGACTGGGAGCAGGCTTTTGGTGCCAACTATCAGGCTCTCTTCTGCATAATCCCTAACACATCGGAGAAGAATTCAATGTGCAGAGCTGATCTCTGTACACAAATGATACACTCATGAAAATGCTACCAGGTTTACTGAAGGGGATTACTGCAGGGCTCTGAACCATATCAAAGAAAAATAGTAGGAGAACCTGACATTTTCTGAACACTTATTTCCCAAGTTCACTTGCATTTCGAACCCACCATTTTCTGAACACTTATTTCCCGAGTTCACTTGCATTTCATCATCTCGCTCACTTCTGATTTTAAAAAGGTTTTCACAGGTGTAGAGTGAGTTCTCTGCAGCCTCAAGTGAAGAGAAGGGAGCCAAGATGGATCCACTTTGCCTCTAAAGCCCAAAGCCTTCCCTATGGTCTCAAAAATCTGCCAGAACAAAGGAAAGATTTCCTGTTGACCTCTTCTTAGTCGTTCCTTATCAATAAATATAAAGGGAAAAAAAGAAATGTGGAGCACTAGTAAATACTTTCTAGGATGTTTTTTTCCCCCCTCAGGAACTTCAAAGGTGGGACCGTGATTAGGAAAGATTTTGCAAATTACAAATCTGTATGAGGGTTAGCTTAGTGTCTGGAACACCGTGAATAATAAGTAAGTTTAGATGCAGATCTGCAGCCTTTATCAGGGGATTGCATATGGTTCATTTCATCTGTGAGATCACATGGGATTTAGTCGGGGGCAGAGGAGATAAGCCCAGGAGTGTACTAATAGCAGGATTCCTAAGCAGATCAAGGAAGGGACACTCGTCATTGCTATGTTCCACACCCCGATGGGAATGACGGCTTTTGATGAGGTAGTCACAGGGTGTAAACCATGAGGGCACACACCTACCAGGAAGGGTTTGGAAGTCCTGTAACACTTGCCAATTTAGCCTCTGAGCTCCACAGCCCTGCCCTCACCCATCCCTACTCCCCGTCATTCAGTAGTTTACACATACAACTAGCATATGCTGAACCTCTGCAATGAAACGAACTGTTGAATTTGAGGGACTGAGATGGCTAGAAACTAGTCCTTGCCCTTGAAAGAGCAAAAATACAATCATAAGAAAAAAATATGTATCAGAGTATTTGTTATAGCGCTTTTTATATTGTGCCAAGACTGATGGGACCACTCGTGGTAGGAAAGTGAATTCTGCCTAGCGGGAGGTAGAAATGGGGTCAGAAAAGACTGAGGGGAAAGGAGTCTTTAAGCAATGTCTACAGGCCTTCAAATTTGGAGAAAGGGTAGGAGATGGATAGAGGAACCAGGATGTTTCCAGATGGAAAGAAATCATGAGCAAAGGTACAGAAACAGAACAGGTTGACTTAGTGGCTAATTTATTGTGACAAAGTAGTGACCAGTCAAAAACATAATTGAATTTAACATTGCCAGCATTGATTGGTGCCTTGCACTTTGGCCTCAGCTGCAGGTCACTCTGCCAAATCCCCCAGGCTGCACCTGCTTCTAGACAAGCGCACAGCAGGATTTCTACTTCAGCAGATTCAGTACTGCAACTAGGCCAGGTCTCCGTTTTCTATGCTAAGCAGGAAAAGCACGTAGCTAGGGCTGGGGTACAGCTCGGTGGTGCCTGATGTATGCAAGGCTTGAGTTCAGTCTCCAGTACTGACAAAGAAAAAGAAGAAACCACAAAAGAAATTCATGGAGCTTCTTCCTCTTGCTTTTCACCCTCCTTTTCTCCTGGCTGTCACCTCCACGCCCACCTCCACTCCATCTCTGCCATGGAAGCTTGCTAGGAGCTGCTGTGTACCTAGCTGCCTTTTCTCATGTGAGCCAAACAGAACTAATTGAGGCAGTAATGGAAAAGCAAGCAGAGAGTTAATCGATCATTAAATTAAAACAAAAGAGTCTGTGTGTATGTGTGTGTGTGTGTGTGTGTGTATGTGTGTGTGTGTGTGTATACCCTATGTTTATAAACCATAAGAAATCAAGGAATATGAGTTCTCAAAACTTTCATTTTCCCTCATCTTGTATTAAGTTTTTCATCTATCAATTAATCTATAGTAAGAAAAGTCCACAATAAGGAAATCCTCTGAAAGATCATGTCAACGGGTGGATTAAACTTTCGACCTGATAGACTTTTTCTTCTGCATCGGAAGCATATCTAGGGATAGGTGTCTTGGAAATACAGTACTTCCAACTCTAAATGTCAAAAGTGAGTACAAAAATAGCCCACTGGAGTGTTTCCCTTAAGCAAAACACATCTGTCTCCAAGTTCAACATGTCAGGGCTATGCAACATTTAAAACAGGGTAGGAAACTCTGCACTAAATCCCAAAATATTGGCAGGCCTGTGAAAGATTTATGATTGGCCACGTATTGTGAGATTCTATTTTTAGCACTTTTCTCGCAAACAACTGGACTTTCTGAATTTGCAATGAACAATTCCAGATAGTCATCAAAAAGCAAATATCATGTGTAAAAATGTCCAAAAATAGAAGTATAGTTTTTTAAGATGTTAATTTTTTTAATTCAAAGTATCCGTATTTCACCACTACCACACTTATAATTTTCCTTTGTTTCCAATTCAACTCTCAAACTTTACATGTCCCTAAGAAGTGTGGTTTCTCTTCACTTTAGTACCAAGGACTGTTCAGTGTCATTTACTCCAACCCTCTTATTTCACATATGGCCGTGAGGCAGAGTGCTAGTGGCTGAAGAGGAAGTAAGAGTTTAAAACTCACAGTTCCTTGGACCATTTGGAAAAATTATTTCATTCCTACCTTAAAGAAGTTTTAAACTTGTTTGAGGAGACTTATAATATGTACATATAGAATAAAGCAAAGAAGAATGAAAGCAAAAGGCTCTTCTCAAAGCAGAACAATGCAGAGATTGTGGGAAGTTATTTTTGCTGGTAGATGTTGAAAGGCTAGCTGAGGTAACTGGATTTCAAATTAACTTGAAGAATGAATGTATTTTCACTATATGTAACTGCAAGACAAGGCTGCATTCTATAGATAGAATATTAATAAAATTTGTAAAAAAAAATAGCTGGGTGTGGTAGCACACAACTTTATTTTTTTTAATTTATTTATTTGTACATATAATTTTTATCAAATCTAGACCTGTTTCCCCCCCATCCCCCCACCCCTCCAGAGCTCATGCATTCTGCCAAACATGCTATTCATCTCTTTCTCAGTCTTTCTCAATATTCTCCATGGGGAAGTTGACTGTTTTTAGCAGATGTTCACTGTTTCAGTCAGTTCTTTGATGCAGTCCTTTCTGTTGTTGTTTGTTTTCCAAATATGCATCACTCCAACTGCTTTGGACAAAAGCTCAGGGGACATCACAGCAAATACTTACAACTGGGTAATTGGCACTACATCCACGATAAGGGATACCATTTCATTGTTTTTCTGGGACTGTTTACTTCACTCAGCATGATGTCCTCTAGCTCCAGCCATTTCCTGCAAAGCTCATGATGATGTCGCTTTTCTTTACTGCTGCATAGAACTCCATTGTGTAGATGTACCACATTTTCTCTATCTACTCATCAGTTGAGGGCATTAGAAACAATCAAGGAAGTGAAAGAAAATCCCAGCAGAGTGGGAGGAAACCTTCACACAGATACATCTGACAAAGCATTGATCTCCAGAATATATAAACTACTCAAAAAACAAAGAAGAAAGAAAACAAATGACCCCAATCAATAAATGGAGCAAAGAGCTGAACAGAGACTTCCAAGTGAGGAATTAGAGATGGCTGAGACACACCTCGAGAAGTGTTCGTAAATCATCACTACATTAAGGAAATGCAATCAAACACAAGTTAAGATATTCATCTTGACTCTTCCCAAAAAATTTAAATGGAAAAAACTTGGCTAGGATCAGGAAAACAAATGATACCAAGTGCTGGAGAGGTTGTGGGGAAAGGGGAACACTCATCCACTGCTGGTGGGAATGTAAACTCATGCAGCCACTATGGAAAGCAGTGTGGAGAACCCTTGGAAGACTTGAAATGAACTTGCCACCCGACCCAGCCATACCACTCCTAGGCATGTACCCCCAAGACTCACCCCACCACAGAGATACATGCACAGCCATGTTTATTTCAGCTCTCTTCACAATAGCAAAGAGCTGGAACCAACCCAAATGCACACAACTTTAATTCTAGCACTCAGGAGGCAGAGGCAGGCAGATGTCTGTGAGTTCAAGGCCAGCTGGGGCTACAGGAAGACCCTGTATGAAAAAGACCAAAACAAAAAAATGCATACAAAATAAAGAACACAAGCATCCCAGAAGCCCTGAACCCAGTTTGGGAGAAGTGACAGACTAGGACTTCTAGATAGAGTCTAGTGGTACAGACATTCTGACCTCTACAGGTGATAAAACTCAACCTCAACAAACAGGGCAGCTTACCTAGTAAAGCACAGGGGCTGAAACCTCCCTGACAGACTATTTCAGTGACTTATCAAACTCATCAGTGAAACTTATTTTTTCAGTTTTCTTCTTTTCTGCCACCCTCAGCACATTGGGTTAAATCTCATCACATTCTAAAGTAGCCTCACAGTTTTGGCACTGGGTACCACAGCATCTTGCATATGAAGAGCCATTGCTCTATCCCTGGGTGTCCAATCCTGATAAGGGAAAAAAGATGATCAGGATTAACCAGGGTTTTACCCTTGAGTTTCAGGGAGAAAAGTGAGCATCCAAAGTCAGGGCTTTGCCAACAAAGAAAGGTAAGACTGGCTTTTGACTGGTGTTGAGTGACCATAGCTACCTCCTAAACCTTGTTTTGAGAGGAGATAATATAAAGGTCGACTCTCCACTCTCTTTCCTCAGAACAATGGCTTAGCAAAGGCTCCGCCAGGAGGTGGTTGTGAATTCGTCTAGGTCACTATAGGTCTATTTGCTAGGCAGTGGCTGGGGACAGCAGCCATGGTAATTTCACATGCTACTGAAATCACTCAGCAGTCGTATGCATAGGAGAAAGAGCATGATGGGTTGGGGGACATGTACGGTGAAATCATTAGAGAACTTAGGAGTTGTTCTTCTCTGCCGTCTTCTCTGGTGTTGGCAGGTGCTCCCCCTGACCTCACTACCCAGTCTTGGGCACTCTCTCTTCTCCAACTGAATGATGTCTCTTCCAAGTCACTGAATGTTTAATCTGTAAATTTAAAGAGTTTCACAATCAATTTATTATTTTCTTAATTACTTTGTTTCATAACATGATGTCAGAATTCTTAATACCTCAGTAAAGGTAATGTTTTGGTTAAAGTTAACTGTTGAATCCTGCGTCATCGGCATGTAATCTGGGTACCCAAAGCAGCTTTCATAATTATATGTTGTTACAATGTTCTTTTGCTAAGGAAATGATGATGATGTCTTGCAAAACCACATCTTCTTTTCCTTTTTTTTTCACCTACTGTTTTTTACTCTATGATAAGAGGGAATTAAAGATGAAAACAAAATGAGTCACGCGGGTGCGACCACTTCCCTTTCATTTTCCTTCCTGTTTTGACATTGGAAACTGCAGTTAAGGCCAAGCTGCTGGATTCATTATATTCTCAAATCAGACTTGGATCAAAGCACAGAGTAGATGTTTTGCCCTCTGTTCCACAAATATTTACTATAGACGTTGTACAGAAAAGAAAAATACAAGATAGGGCATCCAGTCTTTCTAGACAGCTATTAAGAATGATGAAATAAAAGCATATTTATTGGCAGGAAAAGAGGTTCTCTATAAAGGAAAATATATGTGTTTAAGCATTGCTTACTTTGTGATGTGTGGAAACACACACACACACACACACACACACACAGTATTACCTCCTTTAAAATTCATATAGACAGCCAGGCATGGTGGCATACACCTTTAATCCTAGCACTGAAGAGGCAGAGGCAGGTGGATGTCTGTGAGTTCAAGGCCAACCTGGTCGACATAGCCAGTTCTAGGCCAGCTAGGACTAAAGGGAGACCCTGTCTCAAAAAGACAAAAAGAAAAAAAAATGTCACATAGACAGTTAGATACATTGGAAATGACGTGCACTACATTAAACAAACAAAACTGAGTGTCTATGGTCATATTCTCCCTATTTTCTTCTAAGGACTGGTGTTGGGATGGCAGAGTGTAGGGTAGGTGAATCAGTGGGGGAACAAATCTCTGCACCACTTGTTTTTGCTGACACTAACCAGTGCAAGAGGAATCTCACCTATGATGTTAACCATATTAAAAGAGAGATTATAATGTCAAAATGTAGAGGACTTTACTCAGTTAACACCTTTTATCTTTACAGAAATGTATGTCATTTGCATAGAGGGCATTCTTCTAGAAGAGAATATATAAGTAAAACATTAACATGCAATGTTGTAAGGGATGCTTCAAGGAAGACTTCTATATAGATTCATGAAAGCATACAGGAAGACCCTATCTCTACCTCGAGGTCCCTCCAAGGAGTTTTTTTCCCTCCCTATGATTTGGTCTTTTAGTTTAAAGCCAAAGTCCTCAGATGGAATAGCCCATGTTAAAACACAAAGAGCTAGATAATACAGTAGGGCTAGTCCTCAGATTGGGGACTTATATAGGGAGGTAAAGGGGCAGAAACTGTGAATGGAGGTGAAATAAGAAAAATAGCAGGCTAAACAAAGAACCAGTTTCCTTTAATAAAATTTGGGCATAATTTTCTAACGTTTTCTTTCTTCTTCTTTTTTTTTTTTTTTTACCTCTGGCTGTCCTGGAACTCACTCTGTAGACCAGGCTGGCCTTGAACTCACAGAGATCCACCTGCCTCTGCCTTGCAAGTGCTAAGATTAAAGCTGTGTGCCACCACGCCTGGCTAACCTTTTCAATATATTTTTTTGTGGTTATAGAACCAAGGACAAAGAAAACGAACACTTCTTCATAACCTGAACTTATACCCTTTGATCTGGTTCGTTCAAGGTACTGATGTACATTGAAGAGACTCTCTCCAAGTTGGGGTCCACCAACAAAAAAATTTTAACCAGCCTATGAAGAATTATGAGAAATAAGTACAACAGAGTGTATTTTGTATATAACTAAATTTATTTGGAATTCTGACTTTTGATGTCTGCTATTAACAAACAAGAAGAAAAATAGTAACCCTATGCTTGTGTGCCCTGGTCTGTTTTCGCTTTCTCATCTGGCAAATCTAAGATCAGGACTCCATTGGACTATACTTGTCTACTTTCACTAGTCACTGAAAATAGCCAGAGAAAGGAAAACACAGGAAAAAGAGAAATTCAGAGGAAATTCCAGTGGTTTAGGAGAGGGTACGGGAGTGAAAAGGAAGTTAACCTAATAACAAATAAAGCCTTTATTTCCTGCAAGGTTGAATCTTTCCCATTCTATTATTTTATATTTTTTTAAAAGACACAGTATATCCTTCTTTTCAATTTTCATGCAAAATATCTAGTTTCAGCTTTTGTATTTTTACGTAAATCATTTGTGGCTTGAAATACCAGGACCATATAAATTCCCTTTCTTCATGAGATGTGTGATATCTGCACAGCTGGTTCCAAGGAAAATTTCTTACCAAAAAAATATTTACTCCCCCATTTTTTCGATGCTGAACCTTCCCTCAGTAGATTTCTTCAAAAGCCTTAGCAATGAGGTTGATATGCTGGCTCGTGGGAGGTCGAGGAATTACATGATGTTCCAGGAAGTTTCGCCCTCTGAGTTTACTTCATTTTTGCATGATGCCCTCTGCCAGCTGCAGTCTCTGTTGCACAGTCCTTCACTAGGAGGCACTTCCTCCTATCTGTTTTCTGAGTGGTTAAGCTGTCCTAGGCTTGTGAACTCTTTGTGTCTGGTTACCCAGCCTTCTCTTGCTATCCCCGCAGGGCACCCAGACCCACGCCTTCGTTTGTTTGCCTCCTTCTCCTTCCTTTACAGAGCAATAAAGAAAATGATCTTTGCTCCATAATCCTCCATGCCCATTTCTAGAACAAGACATCCCATTAGTGGTTTTAATATTTATCCTATCAGTCAATTGTGTTTTGGCAGGCTATCTCAAAGTTAAATATCATAAAGCTAGGTTTCCTGTCCACTCATTGCTATATAAATGGAAATATCCTTTTCTTATTTCACTTTCCATTTGTGTTCCACCATAATAAAAATTAAACCCATCTGCCCCTGCGTATAACACAGGTGTGGTTAGAGGACAAGAATAAAAACAGAGACCAGGACGGAGGCACACACTGTAACCCAGCACTCAGAACGCAGACATAGAAGGACCACTGGAGGTTTGAGGACAGCCTGGTCTACACAGTGAGTTTAGGCAGCCAATACTACACAATGAGACCCTGTCTTATAAACAAACTGACATGCATACTGTATACACACATAAAAGAATAGAAGTCAGGAGCCGGAGAGATGGCTCAGTGGTTAAAAGCGCTGACCGCTCTTGCAGAGGACCTGGATTCAATTCCCAGCATCCACATGGCGGCTAAACTTAAGCCAGGCTCATGCCTTTAATCCTAGAACTTGGGAGGCAGAGGCAGGTGTACCTCTATGAGTTCAAGGCCAGCCTGGTCTACAGAGTGAATTCCAGGCCAGCTGGGGCTATAGGGAGACCCTGTCTCAAAAAAAAGAAAAAAAAAAAATAGAAATCAGCAGGGTAGATTTGAAGGCAGAATTTAAAATGACATTCAAATCTTCCATTAAAGAAAAAACATTTGTGCTTCATAAAACCATACTAGATAATTTGTTTCCTTATGAATAAGAAGAGACTAAAACATAAACTGTATATGGAAGTTTTAAGTGTTTGGCAGCTAAGGCAGTATACCTGCCACTGGTTTATTTTCCTCTTCTCAATAACCTTTGGGTTTGTTTGTTTGTTTGTTTGTTTGTTTGTTTTTGTAATTTGAAAGCAAGACTCACTCTAAATACCTCAAAGGAAGCCTGGGACTATGTCACCCAGGCTACCATCAAACTCATGGCAATCCCCCTGCCTTCGACTCCAGACTGCTAAAATCACAAGCATAAGCCACCATGCACAAATTTGATCATCATATTTAACATATTAATAATCTATAAAAATCTAAACTATTTTCATCATTAAAGGCTGAAAATCCACAAGTATTTTTAGTAAAATATGTATGTTCATTCTCATTTATATTCTGCTTTATTGTACTCTCCTACTTAAAATTAACTTCACACCAAAAAAATAAAAATAAATAGCCGGTCATGGTGGTGCGCGCCTTTAATCCTAGCACTTGGGAGGCAGAGGCAGGCGGATCTTTGTGAGTTCAAGGCCAGCTGGGTCTACAGAGTGAGTTCCAGGACAGCTGGGGCTACAGGAGACCCTGTCTTGAAAACACCAAAAAAATAATAATGATAATAAAATAAATAAATAAATAAATTTAACTTCAATTAACAGTCCAGTGTATATTGTTCCTTTTGTGGATTTATGTGTGTGTGTGTCTATGTGTGTAGTGTGGTATATATATGTGTATATGTTTATGTGTGTATGTGTGTGTTTATGTGTGTAGTGTGGTGTGATATATGTGAGTGTGGTGTAGTATGTATATGTGTGTACATATATGTGTATGTTTACTGTGATGTGGTGTGTGCATATGTGTGTGTATTTATGTGTGTGGTAATGGTGGTGGGGTGTGTGTGTGTGTGTGTGTGTGTGTGTGTAAGATGGGTGGATGTGGAGTGTGATTTTTTAGAGATCGGGTCTCACTCTGTAGTCATTGTACTGAAGTCCCCAGATGACGTCATTTGTGTGGAGTGTGATTTTTTAGAGATCAGGTCTCACTCTGTAGTCATTGTACTGAAGTCCCCAGATGACATCATTTGGAGTCATCTGAAGGAGAACTCTAAAATTTATTTAAACAAGAAATCATTTTTTTCTTCCTTTAATAGATCATTTTTAGTTAGCACACAAAACAATGTTTTTTATAACAGCCTAATAAATCTCATTGTCTTTGCTGACATTCATACCCTATTCTCTTCACTGGTCCCCCTCTGTCCTCTCCTTGGTCCACTCCCTCCATCCAAATAGCCCCCATTCTTCTTTCGCATCGTATATGCATATAGGTTTAGAAACTACATGAAAGAAGGCATACGATATCTGTCTTGGCTCCCTCTCTTCTGCTCTCCCTCCGTTTGGACCTCATCCTCCTTTCACGCAGTCCCCTCCTACTTTCATGTCATGTTTGTTTGTTAAACTTAGGTTCCACATGTGAAAGATAACATGTAATAACTGAATAGCTTATTTTACTTAATACCATCATTTCCATCAATTTCTCCACAAATGTCATATTTCATTCTTTTTTATGGCCAGATAATAATACTCCGTTGTTCACATGTACATTTGCTTTATTGGTTCACTTGTTGATTACCATCTTGATTCAGTATCTTGACTACTATGAATAGTGCCCAATAGAGAGAAAAATCTTCTGATTTTCCACCTAGGATTCGGGGAACTTTCATTCTTGTTTGGATCCTTGTCTGCTGAGCATCGCATCTCTGAGTCCTAACCCGCCCCCTGGTCTGTTACCCACACCATCGTTCTCTTCACCGGAATCTTTTCTGAAACTAGACTGTAGCTCGCATGCTACAGCAGTGGGAATTTCACTCACTGTCTATCTTAGAATGGTGATGAGCTCTCTCGTCTTCCTGCTCTCCTTATCTTTCCCACTCCCGTAAATGTCCGAGTCTATTTTATGCAGCCGCAATATTACAGATATAGTAGGAAAGCGATGGAACGGAAATGCGAACTTTACCTGGAAGCTTCTTACGTGTCTGCCCTGGTGCTTGAGATTCCACCATCGCCATCTCTGTGAGACTTCACTGACACAGCCCCCAAAGCTCCCGCAGCTCTGCCCAGTCTCTCTCTCTCTCTCTCTCTCTCTCTCTCTCTCTCTCTCTCTTTTTCTCTCTCTCTCTCTCTCTTTCCCATGTATCGAATGCTGAGAGCACTAACAGTAGAAAAACTAAGTTTAAAACTTAACTACTATGACTTAAAACCCATCACAGCACACCTTTCATGGCAGCCTTTCTCTCCCTGCATCCAAGAATTCTGAGTTGTCTACTCTGTTTGCAGTGACTCCTCAGCTACATCAATAGGCCCTCATCACCCGGCACAGGGCCTAGCTTCATCATGTGTCTTTGCTTTCATATCTGCCTGATCCTTTAACAGTTTCACAGCATCACCCCATAGCATTTGACCAGCAAGTGAATGAGGAGGCCCACATGCCTCTCCTGTCTTCCTTCCTGACTATATTAGTCTCATCTTGGTGTTTGCTATGAGTTCCTCTTTCTCTCTTTATTCCTTAACTGTTAATTATTTTCAGGATTCTCACTGAATTTCTATTCCCATTCTAAAAAATATTTACAAGTTGTCTCTTTTAAACCCATGCCTACATTTATAAAATGGCTCCAAAACCTATACCTTCAGTCCAAAGTTCCATCTTTAATTCAGAATCTTCCCTTATTTCCTAAATCAACTTTTTTTTCATTGCTGAGAATTAAACCTTGTGCATACTAAGTGCCCTACCACTGAGCCACGTCGCCAGACATGATGTTCCTGGATTATTGCCTTAGATGAATGCCACCACCATCCACCCCATTTCTAAGCCAAATGTCTGCGTATTTTCTGGAGCCCCAGTTCTCCACTCAGATGTACACCATAATTTTTAAAATCCATTTTTTTCTATGTACTGTATCTTCATTTGGAAAGTTTCCATCTAACCCCATTTTAGTCAACTTTAGTTACACAGCAGACACAACTGACTCTGTGCCTTGCATCTTATTTTCTAAAAGTCCTCCCTAAACTTCCACCTCTGCACCAATTTCCTCCTTTCAAATTCTACTCAGTACCAACTTCCTGCATGGCACTCAGAATGCTTCACTGCAGATAAACTCTTCAAGAACAAGAAGACACTTAATATGTACCATGCTTAGATTTAAAAATAAATTAAAATTTAAATATACACTCTATGTTACCTAAATTATCTAGGATGCTTTTTTATTAAAAACCAAGGAACAGGATCTGTAGTATCTGGAGTGATGGGTCACCAGTTAAGGGAACTGGTTTCTCTTGCAGACTACCCAGGCTCAGTTCCCAACATCCACATGGCAGCTAATAACCATCCATAACTCCAGGTCCAGGGGTCTGAAACCCAGTTCTGGCCTGCAGGTTTGTATGCATCTGGTGCACTTATATACATGCAGGCAAAACACTCATACACTTTTTCAATTTAATAATTAATTTTTAATTTAAAAAGCAAGGAATAGTTTAGACGAATGTAACACAGCTAGTTAAGATTGTGTAATAGGATTACTTACCTGGCCAGACTTTTTTTAAAGACAATAAGGTCCATTTGGTTAAAGCATCTATATATATCATCTTATAAACTATAGAAGAATTTTTTGGAAATAACTGAACAAACTTTAACATATGCTAAATGTAAAGATACAAAGTTTGTACAACATTTATATGAAGGTAGGTGATTATCCTCCCCCCCTTTAATTAATTTCCCAACAGGGACTCTAGAAAAAATAATGGCATTTCTGTAAAAAGGTAACTTCAAATTTTTATATTGTCAGTATGGAGCTACGGAAATGCCAAAGCAGATAGTTAGTGCCTGTTTGGCTTCTCGTTTCTACTAGACTCAAGTCTGCACAGATCAGACTGGCGAGGAGAGGCTGCACAAAAGGAAATGCTTCAGGAAAACTGTCAACAATGTCTTTGTAGAAGAAGTTGACTGCAAATTATGTGACAATGAAAAAGCATTTTTCTCTTTCTTGGGGGCTTAGACTGTCCTTAGAAAGAGTAGCTGTGACCCTTGACTTTTCAGGAGATTACAGGCAGACATTAAATTCATCAGGCTATTGTGGAGCAGGAATAAAGACAACTCTATTGCTCACATTAATGGGGATTCTTAAATGAGAGCAATCCCCAGTTCCTGCGTGGTCTACAACATCCTGAGATACCAGACTATCTTTCAGGTACAGCCACTCTCACTCCTTTTGGAGAATGAGAACACCAACATGTATCTTCACAAAGACTGTTCTGCCTGCGTCCTAAACTGACACTGAAATGATTAATTCAAAAACTAGGGAGATGGCTCAGAAGACCCCAGCTCATACCTCCAGCAAGGCTTGGCTGCGTGTGCCTGTAGCCTCAGCTTTGGGGCAGGATGGAAGACAGATCCTGGAAGGCTGCAGGCCAGACAGCTTAGCAAGACAGTGGGCTTCTGGTTCAGTGAGAGATCCATTCTCAAACTAAAGAAAGACAGAAAATCAAATAAAGTATAGAGAATAGAGAAAGACACCAGACATCCTCTTCTGGTTTCTGCATGTACCACCATGCATGTTCTGACCTGCTCACATGTATACATACACTGCTGAGAGAGAGAGAGAGAGAGAGAGAGAGAGAGAGAGAGAGAGATTAATTCAGATTTGGCAAAGTATTGCTAGGCATGAAAGGGCAAATCCCAGAGGGAAGACCAGCACTTACAGACAGTGTTACCTACACAGTACCCGGGTAGCCATCAGCAGTTGTAAAGTGCAGTGCTGTCACTCTTCTGAGGAGACCCAGATCTGAAAACAGCCAAAAGGGTTGGTGGCAACTGTAAAGTAACTCACCTCTGGCAGATTTCATGTCTTACCTACATCTTAAAAATTATATAGGGAAAGACAAAAAGTTATGCATAAATGTCACATTTGGAATCGTTTTCTTTTCTTATTACACTATAATTTTCAGGAGTCACTGCAGCCAATTAATAAGCTCTAATATGTCTCTGTAGTCTTCTCTACAGATATATGGGGAACAAAACAGGGCAGGGGTATGTTCCACCTCTTCACTCTTTGATAGGCATGGGAACAGAGCTGCTTTCTTATAAGGGAACTGGTTTAGGACTAGCAAAGAGGGCAATTTCAGCTCCCAGTGGAGCTGGTGATGGGAGGGCCGAACAGGAGGTAGGGCCCAGTTACTCGAATGGATATTTCTCATTGTTGTTGTTGTTCTTATTGTTGTTGTTGTTGTTGTTGTTGTTGTTGTATCTCACTATAGCCATGGCTGGCTTGGACTCAACATGTAGACCAGGATAACCTTGAACTCCCGGAAATCTGCCTGCCTCTGCCTCTCAAGTGCTGGGATAAAAGTCATGTGCTACCATGCCTAGCTACCATCCTCCTTTTGACCCTAAGACACCAGCATGAAAAGATTTTCCAGAAGCAAAACCAAAAGCCTAAGTAAAGGCAGTTATTTGAAGTAAAGTGCAATGTGACATCAATCTCAAGTCCTATTCATGAGGGTACTGTTGATCCCAAGTAATTTGGTCAGGGGACAAACTCTGGGCACAGAGTCTTCTATCTCCCACAAATTGTTCTGTCAGATTTCGTCTGGACTGAGATATTTAAATCTTTCTTCCAAGCCCCGCACAAATAGGTCTTTGCTTGCTGAACCTGGGAGTGACTATGCTGTTCTGTGTTCCCCTTTGGAATTATCATATTCATTCTGTGTTCTCTTGGATGGCTGCCTTGTCTGAGCAAGATTAATATTTCTGGTCCAACCACTTTGTTCTCTTATTTGTTCTGACAATGAAAACATTTCAAAGGTTCTCTGGCCAAAGAGACTGTTCCTGCCTGGAAACCATAATGAAAATAGATCTGACATTTGTGTAGAGCCTTAAAAAATCCTTCCAGCAAAAGTCGTACCAAATACCACTGGGTGCTCTGTAGTACCACTGCATCTCTGAGGCCCTCATTCTCCCAGCTCCCAGTAATACTTTCTGTGGAAGACTCGCAACTGAGTTCCTGCCCAGGAGTTACCCTCAAAAGAAGGACCATATTCTCTGAAAGGCTGTCTGCCTATGCAGCTCCTGTACGTTGGGCTGAGATCTCAGCTACAATCATGGAGTGTATCAGTTTTTCCTTCCTCAAAATTCTGCCTTCCTCTCTTTCTTATGAATCTATACTTCATCCATCTCAGAGTCAGTTTCATAGAACTCAGTCTAATGACTAATGCCATTATGGCTTAATAATCACTTCTTATCTTCTGGGTTTTGTATTAGGTCTATTTCTATGTGAAAACAAAGTAATAATTAAGAATGAATTGTGCCACTTATGAGAAAATTGTCTAATTCATAATTATTTAAATCTTTATCTTAATTTGCAATCATTTTACATTTAGAAATTTGTATTTAACAATGCAACACTTTGTTTAATAATGGGTTTACAGGGGAAATGCTAATTCAATGAAAGCATCTATTCCCTGATTCAAGTTTACCCAGTCTCTTGTTTTCTTTTTTCCTTTAATTTTAAGACAGAACATATTTTTTTTAATTTTTTTTTTATGTGTATGAATATACCGTCTGCATGTAGGTTTGTGCACCCATGTCGTGCAATGCCTCAGAGGTCAAAAGAGGGCATCGGATTCCCCTGGGACTGGAGTTAAAGGCTGTTCTCAGCTACCATGTGGGTGCTGGGGATCGAACCCAGGTCCTCTGCAAGAGCGGTCGGCGCTCTTAACTACTAGGCCATCTCCCCAGCCCCGACAGAGCATATTTTAAAACTTCAGGACAAGATTCGAGTAGATTTGTTTTGTTCATCCAAACCTTCCTATGTCAGAAAAACTTGGTATCTCATTAGCTTGTAATTCTGAAGGAGTGGTCAGTCACAGCTGCCTTGACTCCAGCCATGACAGGGACACAGGTTGGCCAATAAGGGTATACCATCTCTTTGGCGTGTTGACTAGTGACAGGACAGTTCTTTTTTTTTTTTTTTTGTCTTTTCAAGACAGGGTCTCCCTGTAGCCCCAGCTGTCCTGGAACTCACCTTGTAGACCAGGCTGGCCTTGAACTCACAAAGATCCGCCTGTCTCTGCCTCCCAAGTGCTAGGATTAAAGGCGTGCGCCACCATGCCCGGCAGTTCTTGACCTAAATAGCACTGCTCAGCCTCTTCCCCAGGGTCTACCTGTGTGTGCTGGGAGGAAAGGTAAAACCCCAGAGCTTCTTGTGAAGGACCTTTTCCACTCTGTATCTAGAGCTTCCCAAAAGAATGAAGCCAATACCGGAGAGAAGCTGAACTGAAACAAATCATCTGAGTGTTTGCAGACAGTCCAGTGCCAAAGGCTGGCTTACATTTTGGGGATGTCCCAGTTCTATACACCAGTGAATTCTATCTCTTTTTTTTAATGCGTATGAGTGTATTGCCTGCATGTGTGTAAGTGTGCCCATGTCATGCAAAGCCCACAGAGGTCAGAAGAGGGTGTCAGATTCCTCCAGAACTGGAGTTACTGACAGTTGTTAGTCGCCTTGTGGGTACTAGGAATTAAACCTGGGTTTTCTGCAAGAACAGCCAGTACTCTTAATTGTTGAGCCATCTCTCCTGCCTCTGCCCCCATTTTTTTTTAACTTTATGTGTATGAGTGTATTACTGCATGTATGAAAGTGCACCCATGCCGGGCTGGAGAGATGGCCTAGCGGTTAAGAGCGCCAACCGCTCTTGCAGAGGACCCGGGTTCGATCCCCAGCATCCACATGGTGGCCGAGAACCGTCTGAAACTCCAATTCCAGGAGAACTCCAGTTCCAGGGGAATCTGAGACCCTCTTCTGACCTCCGCGGCATTGCATGACACGGGTGCACAGACTTGCATGCAGACAGTACATTGATACACATACAGAAATAAAATTAATTAAAAAAAATTAAAAAAAAAAGAAAGTGCACCCATGCCATTTGAAGCCCACAGAGGTCAGAAGAGAGCGTCAGATACCCTGGCATTGGATTATGAATGTCTGGATGCTGGGAACTGAACCCAGGTCCTCTGCAAAAGAAGTCAGTGCTCCCAACCACTGAGCCATCTCTCCAGCCCAAATGCTATCTTATTTAACCAATGTGAGTTGAATTTCTGGCACTTACAAGGAGACAGTGCAAAGATGTTTATCATCACCTGTGCTCTCGCATTCCTCTGAGGACTCCGGGCCCAGCATCTTTCTTCTCAGAATGAAGGCAAGGACCCCAACATTCCACACTCAGGTAAACTTTCTCTAACCACTTCCCTATCCCTCTACAGTTATTTTCTATGTGTGCCCATAGCTCCTGCTGTTTTCTACTCAGCCAGTGCTTGAATTTATTTACAAAGCACTACCTAGGAATTCCCTGTAAATACCACCTCCTGCTTTCTGTCCTAAGCCAATTTCTATTTGGGAGACTTGAGACCTGGTGTGTTCCATTTGCTTTAACTTAATCATTTGCCCAGGTGACGATGAGTTTTTAACTGTGAAACTTCAACCAAAGGACAGTTTTCCTTAATGGCTATTTTCCCAAACTGCTGAAACATTGGTTAGGAGAAAATAGCCTGTGTACTGCTAAATTTGCAAACCTAAATCTGTTGAAGCAGCAAGTATCATGCATCCTATTAAAGGAAGTCAGTGTTGGGACCGTTAATTGTGGAAACCTGCCATTCAAGGGCATAATAAATAGGCATCCCAAAGACTGTTAAAATGGATCTGCATGCCATTTTAAATGAGTCCTAGGAGAATTACAATGATGATGTCAGTTCATCAACAAATGACTTTTTTAGCTCTAGAGTAAAATTATTCTGCAAACAACAAGCTCCTGGCTTCTATTATAAAGCTAGTTTCAGTTAATTTTTTTCAGCCCATCTGTTCACTGCTGAGATGTTCCCAGGTGCTCACCGTGGCATGAATGAGGACTCTAAAATAGAACCAAATCAGAACACACACACACAGAGTACCTCTTTGGTAGTCCCCAGAGAAGCTTTACAGCTTATATAAGCCACGATTTGCACCTTATTTGCATGAGCAAGTCATAGTTACAGAATCACAGTGATGCTAGAATCCACCAGGAAACAAACATCAGCTCCTCTGGTATAATTCCTTTAAAATAAAGTACAGGGAAATAGCATGATTCACCTCAGATTTCTCAGCTAGTGAATGTCACAGGCAGGAGCAGATTACAGCTTTCTTGCTGCAGGCCTGAAAACTACCTTACTGCTTCTTTTTTTAATAAATTCTCCTTCACCATAACTAGTAGGTTTGCTCCAACTTCTAGCCCTGTTTGGTAAAAAGAACACTAAGTGTGAAGTCAGTTGTCCATACCAGACTTGACACTCTTAATTTACAGAGTTGTCCAAATCATGGAAATATTTTCTTGCTTTGAGAAATCATCTCTGTAGCCCAGACCAGCCTCAAATTCTCCATATAGCCGAGGATGACTTTGAACTCCTGACTCTCCTGGTTCCAACTCCCACATGATAGGATTACAAATATACACCACCATTTCAGATTTAATTTTCTCTTTTTTCCTCAGGGAAAGGCAGAGTGGGACAGGGTCTATGTAACCTAAACTAGCCTGGTATTCACAATCCTTCTATCTCAACCCAAGAGTGCTGGGTATACGGGCATGCAACACCATGCTTAGCCCAAATCATGAAACCTCTCAGTATTCCGATTTTCATTGTTCCTCCATTTATTATTTTGAGTTCCGACTCTAGCCAGCTTTTTCAATTCTAGAGCAGTGGGGAGTAACTAGAAATCAAGTCCTTTTAAGTTTGGGCAGCATGCTATTTTTTCTACTGGATACCACCCTGCTACATCACTGTTATAATGAATAGTCATGTTGAAAAACAAAAGAACAAGATAAAATAATCATGATGAATCTAACAGAAAAATAATGTTTAATAATCTAGAAAAATAGCATCCATGTACAAAACAGAACAATAATTCTCTCTGAGATAGAGAAAATAGCATCTGATGGATATTGGAACCATATAGAAAATGCGACTGAGCACATTAAGATGAAAGAAAGAAAGAAAGAAAGAAAGAAAGAAAGAAAGAAGGAAGGAAATAAAGAAAGAAAGAAAGAAAGAAAGAAAGAAAGAAAACAAAGAAAGAAACAAAGAAAGAAAGCAAGAAAGAGAGAGAAAGAGAGAGAGAAAGAAAAAAGAAAGAAAAAAGAAAGAAAGAAACCAAAGAGTGTGGTGGTTTGAACGCAGTGGTTTAAATGAGAAACGTCCCCTTAGTATTGGAACACTGGTACCCAGTTGGTGGTGCTGTTTGAGCAATCTTCAGGAGGAAGTGTGTCACTGGTCACTGAGCTTCCTGCTCCTGCTGTCATGCCTTCTCTCCATGATGGACTCTTGTCCCTCTAGAACTATAAGACAAAATAGACTCTTCTGTAAGCCTCTTTGCTCATGGTGTTTTATCACACCAACAGAGAATTAACTAATTCAAAGCGAAGTTCTAAAGAAAGAGAGAGAGAGAGACAGAGACAGAGACAGAGACAGAGAGACAGAGAGAGACAGAGACAGAGAGAGAGAGAGATTACAAAATGAAAGACATTTGGGACTGGGGAGATGGCCTAGCGGTTAAGAGCACCAACTGCTCTTGCAGAGGACCCGGGTTCGATCCCCAGCACCCACATGGCGGCTGAGAACTGTCTTTAACTACATGCACAGACCTACATGCAGATAGTACACTCATACACATAAAAAATAAAATAATATAATAATAATAAAGGTTTTTCTTTAAAAAAACAAAATGAAAGACATTTGAGATCAACACAATTTTTAAAATTTTTTTTTAATTTATGTATGTGTATGAATGTACTGTCTGCATGCAAGTTTGTACACCTGTGTCGTGCAATGCCGGGGAGGTCAGAAGAGGGTGTCGGATTCCCCTGGAACTGGAGTTCTCCTGGAATTGGAGTTTCAGATGGTTCTAGGCCGCCATGTGGGTGCTGGGGATTGAACCCGGGTCCTCTGTAAGAGCGGTCGGTACTCTTAACTGCTAGGCCATCTCTCCAGCCTGAGATCAACACAATTTTAAAGAAACTGTAAATGCTAAAAGAAACATTTGAGAAACTTGAGCTTTAGACTGCCACTCAGTGGCTATCAATATGTGATGGAAGGAAAGCATTTGACTTTATCAGATTTCTGCTATCACTACACAGAGACATCTGCAGAAATCTAAAGTTTAAACATTACTCTAAGCATCCTGGATTTCAACAAAGAAAATATTAAATTTTCCACATGTTCAAAATCAGTCCTATTTGGTTCTACTTCATTTATAAAATTATTTTATATACACTACCAAATAGAAGAACCTCCTCTAAATTATTATCCCCAAAAGTTTTATGGTTTAAAGACTAGTTCTCAGCAGGAAGAAACAACTCAAAGTATATTTTTTTTATTTCTACTTGAATGGTATTATATTTGACACAAATTTAGTGCTTGTTTCTTTCCTAGTTAGTCTGTCAAAGATATCTGTTTTTCATCTTTCTGTTAAGTACTCTAAATTGTGTGTTTTATCCACAATCAAACAAAGAGGCCTGAGTGATTTCCTACGTAGTTTATGAAGGGTTTTATTTTATAACCATGGTGTTAATGACCATCATGCACATCAGCTTCACAACATTATTTCTTTTCAACCCACTCTTACCTCCAAGTTGACTTACCATAAGAGACAACTGAAGTCACTTTCTCAGCAATGTCTCGTTAGAGAGTCGACTGTATAACTGTCAAAATAATAAAGCGTCCACAAACACACTGAGACAGGACAAATGTACCTGACTCTATTTTTGCCTGATGAAAACTCTTACCATTTTTAGGGGTGTGTACAGATCACATGCATGAGGTCTCAACCCAGTGCAAACACAAGCAGTAGTTTTGATTTGTTTGTATGGTTTCAAATCACTGCAGATGACATCCATGATACAGCTCACCATAACACCACCTGCTACAACTCTGCTTGCAACACCCCCTTCTCCAGCTTCCCTTAAGAAACACTATCACAAAACCATTACTTCTGAGTTTCTGAGCGATTTTTCCTCTCTTTCTTTCTTTCTGTTTTTGTAATCACTCCTTTAAGAAGAAAATCCCTTTTACTGTTTGATCTGCCTTTAATTATGGTGTACAGAGTAAAAAAATGTTCCAACATTTTTCTGGAGAATAGTTTGACAAAATATCTAAGTGCCATAGAGGAGAAATGTGAATTTTGACTTTCAGTAATAATGCACAAGGCTAATTCTTGATTCAGTATCTCAGGTATTTAGTGGGTTCTCAGTGAGCCAGTTCCAATCTTTTGTTTACAATACTCACCTATGTAATCATTCTATCAAACAGAAAAATTAAGCGGAATACTCTACATACTAAATTTGGCTGACACTTTAGGTGCCAGAATAAAGGAAGAATAGATGTATTGATTATGAAATTAGAGAGGGGAAAAAGGCTTCTGTATTTGGGACCTAGTTCTGTCTCTCACAGTAGACTTGTGACAGACATTAGGACAGTATGTGATAATAAATTTTATCTTTTATCTAGCTAGCTATCATCTATCTAGCTATCATCTATGTTTTACTAGTACTGTTACTCTGAAGAGCTCTGATAAATACGAATAAGTCTTAGCAATTGGGCTTTAAAACTCTTTTAACACAACAGAAAAAACTGAACTGAGTGTTGAATGGGCCAATCTGAGTACACGACCCCTTGAAACTGGACTGTCTGTGAAACATCCATTTGGAGATGGCAGTAAGCAATTAGCCCAGACTCTAAAACATGAGTCCGGGGTCAATAGCTTGGAGAGATGCATCTATAGATGGCAATCAATCCCATATGATTGAATAAAATAGATCAGCCATGAAAAGTGAGTTCACTGAAGCCCAAGGGAGAGCCCCAGGGAACATGCACGTCTACACAGAAAAAGGGAAAAAAGGCAGGGAAGACTGTGAAAGATACCCAAGAAGAAAAATGGAAAAGTAATGGGAATGAACAACATTAACCAAAAGGAAGAGAAGCACACACACACACACACACACACACACACACACACACACACACGGATCAGCATTGTATTGTTTGTAGAAAGTCAAGTGGTCATATTGCTGGAACGTAAATAGTGAGAGCAGACCAGCAGATCTATAGTGCCACTAAAAGAGACAGGAAACAGCATGAAACACATCATGTCATGCTGTTAAGTATTGAGCTTCATGTTGGTAATGAGAACTCATTAAAGATTTTAAAGTTAAAAAACAAAAAAGGAAATATGTAGTAACCTGGACTGTCTTAGAAAGCTGCGTGTGATTCTCATCCCAGGATAAACTCTGTCTCTTTGTATGGTTTTTGATGGAATTTCTCAATGTCTTTGAATTGTAACAAAGAGGGCTAGATGACCTATGAAATTGCTTTGTGGGTTTGTCTGTATATCTATGTTATCTTCAAATCATATTCTTGTATATTTTAAACCAAGCTTTATTTCTGTTAGTTGACTACTTGACTAGGAAAGTGTATTACAATAAATAAAAAGAGTTAAATAGTTAGCCGGCCTGGTGGTGCATGCCTTTAGTCCCAGCACTTGGGAGGCTGAGGCAGATAGATCTCTGTGAGTTCAAGGCCAGCCTGGTCTATATAGTGAGTTCAAGGCTAGCTGAGAACACAGGGAGACCCTGTCTCAAAAAGAACAACAAAAAAAAGAGTTTAAGCCAATTAACTTTGAGACCACTCAATTAATACTTTTATTTTACATGTGAGGCATCCAAGCCCTAAACAATTCTAGCAATTGTCCACTGTCACACCGTTGCCTAGTGGCAGGCAGGAATTAACACTGTGACATCTGAATTTTACTTGTTCTTAACACTATCCTGGAAAATTAGCCCATGTCCCAAAAGTGTTTACCTCATAAGAAAGCCTAGTAAAAGACCATCCTTAAACAACTTGGGAATAATTCTAAGGAAATAATATAGTTTACTTAAAGGCACAGATTACCCTCCAACTGGTTAATATCTGAATGTTTACTTGAATAAACTCTGATGATGGCAGTTTCTAAATCTTCAGAATCTTATTGAATAATGAGCAAAAATACAGGTGAGCCTCAAGCTTGCTTATACACACACTAAAACTTCAATTTGTTCCTAATTTACATTATCAAGGAACTTCCTGTCACAAAGCAAGCAAAATTAAACCAAAAGGCACCATATTCATAAATCAGGAGAAACCCAAACCTGGTCTGTGTGGTTATATTTGCTCTTAGCAGCTAGAGATTTAAGGATTATAAGGTTTTCCTATGTTTGTTAATATTAATTAAATAAATTGAAGCAAATCAAGAGATAGTTTATCCTTAGTAAAAGAAAAGAGTTTAAAAATCAAATTTTTAGAAGGGTAAAGCTCTTTCTAAATATTTCTTTCTAAATATTATATGAAGACTATCACAGAATATAATGAATAGTATCATAGTTAGCTTTCCATTTTGAAATATTTCATGTTACTTAATGTTGGAAAACTAATATTATGAAGACAATAAATTAAGTGGCAAGTAAAAAATTCTCCTGAGATTTGTAAAGGGAGTTTCAGATGCTTGCTAATCACTTACAGCTAATTTAATCCAGTTTAATGAAAATTCTCAGTACTCCCCATGCACAAAACATTGCAAAACTTGAGAAATCACAAAGATGAATAAGATTGACTCTTCCCTCATATTTTATTCAGTAAAAAGGTTTTAAAATTATTATTTTTATCTGTATGTGTGTGTATACATACATGTGTGTACAGATGCCCATGAAGGCCAGAGGGTCAGATCTCCTGGAACTGGATTCGCAGTAGTTATGAGCCATCTGATACATATGCTGGGAATTGAACCCAGGTCATCTGCCAGAGCCATACATGCTCTTAACTGCTGTGCCATCTTTCTACCCCTTGGAACAGCATTTCTTGAACACCTTCTGGATCCCTTTAATATACTACAACAAAACTTCATAACATTGCTTTGACATATTTAACGGAGGAATTCAGTGAAACCCAGAGTTAGAGCTGAGATTTGAAACCAGCTTTGTTCCCCTCAAAAATTCAGTCATTCTTTATCATACCATAATTACCCATAAGGATGAGCTTAGTTCTTAATTTTTAATAGGTACAAAATTTTGGGGGGTATTTTTGAGACAGGGTCTCCCTTCAGTCCCAGCTGGCCTGGAGCTCGCTCTGTAGACCAGGCTGGCCTTGAATTCACAGAGATCCACCTGCCTCTGCTTCCCCAGTGCTGGGATTAAAGGTGTGTGCCACCACGCCCAGCATTACAAAAATTTTTTACAGGTTTCACTATATACGCGTGTGCGTGTGTGTGTGTGTGTGTGTGTGTGTGTGTGTGTACACGTGTGTGAACATGTGTAGTGTTGTCTTCCTCTATGGCTCTCCACAATATTTTTTTGAGGCAGCATCTCTCACTGAACCTGGAGCCCACAGACTGGCTGAAGTAGGTTGCCATCGAGGCCCTGGGATCCTCTCATGTCCACCTCCTAGCACTGGGATTATAGGCATGTGCTGTCACACCCAGTACTTGCACAGGAAACACGTTACCCCTAAGCCATCTCCACACATGCATCTCATTGTACTTGGTCATATTCATCCCCACTATACTCCCTTGCCCACCCCCCACCAACTCCTGCTAGTCCCCTTCACCCATAGTCCCTCTTCTGCTTTTATGTTAAATATATATACCTAAGAGAAAAATATGTGATAATTATCTGTACTGGTGATAATTATCTGTACTGGTTGTTTTTTTATTTTATTTTATTTATTTTTGTATGTGTATGAGTGTACTGTCTGCTTATAGGTTTGTGCACCCGTGTCGTGCAATGCCGCGGAGGTCAGAAGAGGGCGTCGGATTCCCCTGGAACTGGAGTTCTCCTGGAATTGGAGTTACAGACGGTTCTTAGCCGCCATGTGGGTGCTGGGGATCGAACCCGGGTCCTCTGCAAGAGCAGTCAGTGCTCTTAACCGCTAGGCTATCTCTCCAGCCCCTGTACTGGTTGGTTTTAATGTCAACTTGCCACAAATCAAAATCATCTTATTAGGGAATCTCAACTGAAGAATTGTCCTGATTTTCTTACCGATATGGGAAGACCAACCCCAAATGTGGAGGACACCTTCTGGGAGCAGCCAAGAATTGTAAAAAGGGGAGGAGGGGTATCACAGAGGGAAATTATTCCCCTTTGCTCTTGGCCTTCCCCTTCACAGATAAGTGGATTTATCCACTGCTGCTGCTGATTCCTTCCCTGACCTCAGAGCCAGCATTTCCATATTGACTAAGGACCAGAGGCTTTCTGAGAACCCTCTACATTTTTGGCTCCAGACTGGGACTGCTGAGACCCCAGGACTGTGAACTGAGTAACTACTACTCTTCAGTGTGACACAACCACTGTGGGGGTAACCCAAGCTGCTGAGGCACTAAGCCAGTCTCACAGACTGAGAAACTACCAGGGTCTCAGGCTCTCTCAGGTGTGATTTGGCTATTGCAACAACTACAGAGTAAGCTGATTAATGAATTCTTTATAAATTCATATTAACAAACTCTGTATGTATTCATTCTTTCTGTTGTGTTCCTCTCCAGAACCCTAATTAAAACATACTCCACTGGCCCCATTACCTTCTCTTGTTTGAAAAACAGAGACAGTACTGGAAACTGGAAGAAGGAAAAAATATAGATAAGGTTCAGAGAACAAAATATGAACTAGAATTCTATTCTGGAGAAGCTCCTGTAGAAAACAAGCAACAAGAGCAGCACTTAAGTAATACAGTCAGGGAGAAGACTGTAGAACACAACACACATCTACCTACAGAGAGCCAGGGAGAGGACTGTAGAACACAACACACACCTACCTACAGACAGCCAGGGAGAAGACTGTAGAACACAACACACACCTACCTGCAGACAACCAGGGAGAAGACTGTAGAACACAACCCACACCTACCTACAGACAGCCAGGGAGAAGACTGTAGAACACAACACACACCTACCTGCAGACAACCAGGGAGAAGACTGTAGAACACAACCCACACCTACCTACAGACAGCCAGGGAGAAGACTGTAGAACACAACACACACCTACCTGCAGACAGCCAGGGAGAAGACTGTAGAACACAACACACACCTACCTACAGACAGCCAGGGAGAAGACTGTAGAACACAACACACACCTACCTGCAGACAACCAGGGAGAAGACTGTAGAACACAACCCACACCTACCTACAGACAGCCAGGGAGAAGACTGTAGAACACAACACACACCTACCTGCAGACAACCAGGGAGAAGACTGTAGAACACAACACACACCTACCTACAGACAGCCAGGGAGAAGACTGTAGAACACAACACACACCTACCTGCAGACAACCAGGGAGAAGACTGTAGAACACAACCCACACCTACCTACAGACAGCCAGGGAGAAGACTGTAGAACACAACACACACCTACCTACAGACAGCCAGGGAGAGGACTGTAGAACACAACACACACCTACCTATAGACAGCCAGGGAGAGGACTATAGAACACAACCCACACCTACCTCCAGACAGCCAGGGAGAGGACTGTAGAACACAACACACACCTACCTCCAGACAGGCAGGGAGAGGACTGTAGAACACAACACACACCTACCTCCAGACAGCCAGGGAGAGGACTGTAGAACACAACACACACCTACCTCCAGAAAGCCAGGGAGAGACTGTAGAACACAACCCACACCTACCTCCAGACAGCCAGGGAGAAGACTGTAAAACACAACACACACCTACCTACAGACAGCCAGGGGAGAAGACTGTAGAACACAACACACACCTACCTACAGACAGCCAGGGAGAGTGTAGAACACAACACACACCTACCTCCAGGGAGCCAGAGTGAGGACTGTAGAACACAATGCACACCTACCTCCAGACAGCCAGGGAGAGACTGTAGAACACAGCACACACCTACCTCCAGACAGGCAGGGAGAAGACTGTAGAACACAACACACACCTACCTCCAGACAGCCAGGGAGAAGACTGTAGAACACAACACACCTACCTCCAGACAACCAGGGAGAAGACTGTAGAACACAACACACACCTACCTCCAGACAACCAGGGAGCAGACTGTAGAACACAACACACACCTACCTACAGACAGCCAAGGAGAAAACTGTAGAATACAACACACACCTACCTACAGCGAGCCAGGGAGAAGACTGTAGAACACAACCCACACCTACCTACAGACAGCCAGGGAGAAGACAGTAGAACACAATGGACAACTACCTCCAGAGAGCCAGGGAGAAGACTATAGAACACAATGCACATCTACCTACAGAGAGCCAGGGAGAGGACTGTAGAACACAGCCCACACCTACCTCCAGACAGCCAGGGAGAAGACAGTAGAACACAACACACACCTACCTCCAGACAGCCAGGGAGAAGACTGTAGAACACAACCCACATCTATCTCCAGACAGCCCAGGAGAGACTGTAGAACACAACTCACACCTACCTCCAGGCAGCCAGGGAGAAGACTGTAGAACACAACACACACCTACCTCCAGACAGCCAGGGAGAGACTGTAGAACACAACCCACACCTACCTCCAGACAGCCAGGGAGAAGACTGTAGAACACAACACACACCTACCTCCTGACAGCCAGGGAGAAGACTGTAGAACACAATGCACACCTACCTCCAGAGAGCCAGGGAGAAGACTGTAGAACACAATGCACACCTACCTCCAGACAGCCAGGGAGAGGACTGTAGAATACAGCCCACACCTACCTCCAGACAGCCAGGGAGAAGACAGTAGAACACAATTGACACCTACCTCCAGACAGCCAGGGAGAAACTGTAGAACACAAAGCACCCCTACCTCCATACAGCCAGGGAGAAGACTGTAGAACACAATGGACACCTACCTCCATACAGCCAGGGAGAGACTGTAGAACACAAAGCACACCTACTTCCATACAGCCAGGAAGAAGACTGTAGAACACAAAGCACACCTACCTCCTGACTCCACTGTGGGGCTGAGGCATAGCATGAGGAGTCCACTGTGACAGCTGTCCTGAGAATAAGGATCATTTTAGTGAGTGAAGAGAGGGAAGTGAAGAGCCAAACAGGTCTCGGGAATCTACATCATTAAAACTTTTCCCCATGCTTCTAGGTCACAATAGGATTTGATAACCACTCAATCAGATACTCAGCAAATATACTACATAATATTACATATAATTTGAAGTGCAAGGATAATCAAAAGGGAAAGAACTCATTTTTACACTAAGATCAAATATTCAAACTTCAGAGATTCACCTCCTTTATGGAAACAATGTGTAGACTTGTTTGCTTTGTTTTGTTTGGAGAGAGGATCTTGTAGCCTTAAGGTTACTATGTAACTGAATAGAACTTTAAATTCCAGATCCTCCTGCTTTCCCCAGCCAAGTGCTGGGATTACAGGCATGTGTTTCCCCACCCACCAAGACTGGTGTTTTCATATAAGTATTTTCAGGAGATCTCCCAAGGCCACCTGAAGCACAGATAAGAGTTAGGTGCTTCAGCCAGGCCGATTGTTTGATTGGATTTCATTGTCTTTGTTGATCTTTGGCCTGATTGGCTGGTGTGGCTGTGAGGGAGGAGTTATCCTTCCAGCTGGTATAAAAGGTGGGTTTGTGTGAGTCTTGAGATTGGAGATCTCCCAAAGACCACCTGAAACACAGGTACTGGGGGGGGGCTAAGAGCCCCCTCACCCCCACCCCCACCACACCAACTGGGATTAACTAAGGAAGGAGTGTCCAAGTGGATTCTTTGGAGAACCTTCAGAACAGAAAGGGAAGAGTGAGTTTGACTTCCAATAGAAATCCTAGAGCTTAGAGAAGTCAACACTCCATAAGCAAAGAGTAAAGGAGAAAAACAAATCAATCAAACAAACAACAAAGGCATCTGAAGGAGGCAAGCAAAGCAAGCCTTCAACACAGTGAAGAGGCATTTGGAATTCACATTGGAATACAGGCAAGGAGAAGCCCATATGCCAGGGACAAGAAGAGACAACACAGGAAAGGGGCAGGATAATCCCACACCAAGCTCTACCAATCCTGTGGAAGATTCCTACAGTGGGATCCCCCTAAGGATGGCCCAGGACACAGATATTAGAAGTACAATTGTGAACATACTTAAAGAAGTACAAGATTATAAAGAACAAATCAAAGAAAAGAGAATGAAGAACTCAAAAAGGACCTAGAGAGACAGAATGACAAACTCTGGAAGGAAGTGGAAACACTGAAAAGATCCCATGCTGAAAAGATAAGGAAACCAATCAGTGAAGCAAAGAGCTACAGGAAGAGATTGAGAAGCTCCAAAAGGAAGTGGAAATACTAAAGAAATCAGAAGAGGAAATGAAAAAGGAAATCAAACACTCATCCAATCAAGAGGAAAGGAATGGAAAAAGCCTTAGAAGCAGAATGGAGGAAGCAGAACAAAGAATATCAGACCTGGAAGATAANGAGATTGAATTCTTCATTTCCTTGATTGTTTCTTTGGATGTACAGAAGCTTTTGAGTTTAATGAGGTCATTTGTCAATTGTTCGCTTTAATCCTTGTGCAGCTGCTGTGTGATTTTAGGAAGTCTTTTCCTGTGCCTATGTCTTATAGTCTGCTCCCTAACATTTTTTCTTCTATCACCTTTCAGAGTTTGGGGTTTACACTTGAGGTCTTTAATCCATCTGGAGTTGACTTTTGTTACAAGGCGAGATGTAGGGGTTAATTTATTCTTCTACAAGGGTGATCCAGTTTTGGCCAACACCACTGCTGAAGATACTGTCTTTTCTCCATTGTGTCTTCTAATGGCCCCCTTGTTCAAATATAGAGATGGCTGAAATTGTATGTGCTCAATAGTTTGGAATCTTCAGTTTTGTTCTTGGATTAAGGTCCTGTTTTGTGGCCAGTACTGAGGCAAGATATATAATATGACTATAGCCCTGTAGTATAGTTTGAAACACACACCAGATCATGGTATACACGAGATCCCCCTGTGTAGCTCTGTTTCACTCAGGGTTGTTTTGGCTATTTCAGGGTGTTCTTTTCCTTTTTCCAAAATGAATTAAGGACTTTTTTTTCCAAGCACTGTGAAGAAACTCTTGGGGTTTTAATTGTGGATTTCATTAAAATCTATACATGAGTTTGGGTAGAATGGGCATTTTTACTATATTATTTTCCCAATCATCTTCTGATGTCCTTCTTGCAATTTTTCTTTCTTTAGGGTTTAAAAAATTTTTTTTTTCTTTTCTTTTTCTTTGGTGTCTTTGGTTAGGTTTTTGTTCCTAGGTATTTTATTTGTTTTTTGAGGCTATTTTGAGTGGGAAAAGGTCTCCTTGAATTCCTTCTCCAGTTGCTTGTTTGTTGGTGTAAAGAAAGGCGTACTGATTTTTTTAGGTTATTTTCCCAAGACATCTTCTGATGTCTTCTTCAATTTCTTTCTTTAAGGTGGTTTAAAATTTGTTGGTAGAGATCTTTGGTGTTCTTTGGTAGATTTGTTCCTATGTATTTTAAATTGTTTTTGAGGCTATTGTGAGTGAGGAAGGTCTCCTTGAATTCCTTCTCCAGTTGCTTGTTGTTGGGTGTAAAGAAAGGCTACTGAATTTTTTTAGGTTATTTTGTATTCTGGCACTTTGCTGAAGCCGTTAATCATTTTAGGAGTTTCTGGTGGATTGTTTTTTAGCATCTCTTAAGTAAACAATCATATCATCAGCAAATAGGGATAAACTTTGTTCCTCTTTTCCCAATTAGTACTTCATTTAATTTTCCTTTTCTTGCTTTAATTGCTCTAGCAAGTGTTTCAAGCACTATATTGAAGAGGAGTGGGTGACAGGGGGCAGCCGCTGAGTTTCTCCCTTTAAAGGGAATGTTTCTGTCGTTTCCCCATTTAGGAAGATCATTGGCTGTGTGGTTCCTGTATATGGCTTTGATTATATTGAGGAATGCACCCTCCAATCCAACTTGCTCTAGGACTTTAAAAGCATGAAGGATGCTGGATTTTGTCAAGGCTTTTTCTGCATCAATTGGAGATGATGGTGTAGTTTTTGTCTTTCAGTCCATTTATATAGTTTGATGATGTTTATTGATTTTCATATTGTTGAACATTCCTGCATCTCTGGTATGAATCCAACTTGGTCATGATGAAATGATCTTCTTGATGTGGCTCTGTATGCGATTTGCCAGTATCTTTTTTAGAATTTTTGGCATCTGTGTTCATTGGGAGATGGGTCTATAATTCCCCTTTTTGTGTGTATGCCTGGTTTTGGTACTAGAGTGATGCTTGGCTTCATAGAAATTTTGGGAGAATTCCCTCTGTAATCCTTCTAAACAATTTCAGTTAATAATGGTTGTATTAGTCTTTTTGAAATGTTTTAATAGAATTTCTGCTGTGAACCATCTGGGCCTGGGCATTTTTTTAGCTTGGGAGGTTTCTTATTACTCTTCAATCTTCTTCATATATTATGGGTCTGTTTAGCTGTCAATTTCTCTTCTTGGTTGAAGCTTTGGTGATTCTTTAAGATTTCAGATATTCATTCCATTTCTTCTAGGTTTTTCAAACTTGGTACGTATAGGTTTTTTTGAAGTACTCCTGTATGATTCTTCTGGATCTTTTCATTGTCTGTTGTGATATTCTCCCTTTTTGTTCACGGATTATATTGTTTGGAGATTATTCCCTTCTTTCTTTTGTGGTTACTGGGCTGACACGCTACACTCATACACATAAAATAATTGAAAAAAATTTGTTAAGGGCCTTCTTTGTTCCTCTTTTGATTTCTGTTATCTTTGAAGTCCTATCTATTTCTGATATTAAAATACCGCAACACTGCTTTCTTTTGCGGTACATTTGCTTGCGGGTATGGAGACCTGTGTGTAGCAGCATGACTTGTGGTCCGCTGGAGAATTGTCTTTATATAAATTTTGGTTTGATGCACTAGAGTTTGGGGCATCATATATTCATAATTGTGAAATCTTCTCTGGTGAATTGTTCCTTTTGATACAAATGAATGGCCTTTTTTTGTCCTCTTCTGACTTTCTTTTACTTTGGAAGTTTCTAATTTGTTGATATTAAAATATCAACACCTGCTTTTCTTTTTGGTACCATTTGCTTGGAATATTTTTTTTCATCCTTCACTTTAAGGGCTGTGTCCTGTCCTTGACATGTAAGATGCATATTCTGTAGACAGTACATATGATGGGTTCAGTTTTTCCCTTAATCCAATCTCCCAGTCTATGCTCTTGATTGGTGGAATTTAGTCCGCACTAGTTCCTGTGTTTTCTCCACTTTGTTTTTAAATATCATAACTCTTCACTTGAGGTCTTTAGTCTGTTCTGTATTATAAAACTCAAAAGCTTCTGTACATCAAAAGAAACAATCAAGGAAGTGAAGAGAAATCCCACAGAGTGGGAGGAAACCTTCACCGCAGAAACATCTGACAAAGCATTGATTTCCAGAATATATAAACTACTCAAAAAATGAAGAAAGAAAACAAATGACCCACTCAATAGATGGAGCAAAGAGCTGAACAAAGACTTCACAAGTGAGGAATTAGAGATGCCTGAGAAACATCTTAAAAAGTGTTCAATGTTGCTAATAATTAAGGAAATGCAAATCAAAACCACTTTAAGATATTATCTTACTCCAATAAGACTGGCTAGGATCAAAAAAATAAATGATACCAACTGCTGGAGAGGTTGTGGGGAAAGTGGGAATGTAAACTTGTACAGCCACTATGGAAAGCAATGTGGAGAACCCTTGGAAGACTTGGAATGAACTTGCCATCTGACCCAGCCATACCACTCCTGGGCACGTACCCACAAGACTCATCCTACTGCAGAGATACATGCACAGCCATGTTTATTTCAGCTCTCTTCACAATAGCAAAGAGCTGGAACCATCCCAAATGCCCCTCAACCGACAAGTGGATAGAGAAATTGTGGTACATCTAAACAATGGAGTTCTATGCAGCAGTAAAGAAAGATGACATCATGAGCTTTGCAGGTAAATGGCTGGAGCTAGAAGATATCATGCTGAGTGAAGTAACACAGTCCCAGAAAAACAAACGACAAATGGTATCCCTCATCTGTGGATGCTAGTGTCAATTACCTAGTTGTAAGTATTTCTTGTGCATAGCCCCTTGAGCTTTTGTCCAAGTAGTTGGGAGTGATGTATATTGGAAACAACAACAGAAAAGACTGCATCAAAGAACTGACTGAAATGGTGAACTTCTGCTCAAAACAGTCAACTTCCACATCGAGAATTTTGAGAAAGACTAAGAAAGAGATGAAAAGCATGTTTGGCAGAATGCATGAGCTCTGGTGGGGTGGGGGGGTAGGGTGGAGGACACAGGTCTAGATTTGATTAGTAACATAATCTTGTACAAATATATATATAATAAAAAATTATTTTAAAAAATAGTATTTTCAACTACAAGTGGTATGAGCAAGTAAATAAATACAATAAAAAAACAAAAACGTGGTTAAAACCAAAACAAAGAAATAGAAAATAGGTCACATAAATAAATTCAGTAAAATAGCAGATTTCATATAAAAATATCAATAATTACATTAAATATAAAAGAAGGAACCAAATATTGAGAGCCTAGGTTTAAATCCTGCTCTGTGTTATTTATGACAAACGTCTAAAGCAAAAGAATATATACCTAAAATAAAAGTGTGGGTAAAACATTTTATTCTGGCAATAGCTAAAATAATGTCAACAACATTAAAATAAAGATAAGCATATCACTTTCAATAAAAAGAGCTTTCTTGAAAGACAAATACTTCCATATTTTTTGAAGATTCCACACAATTCTAACTTCAAGTAAAATGCTTTCAGAAAAGCTAAATTCCATTGGCATAGAATTGTGAAACACATAAAGATCTGGGGCTTGGCAACAGCAGCCCTAACAGCCAGATTGCACAGCAAAAAGAAAAGAATGTTTCCAGAGAAGGACATAATTAACATTAGCAAACTCAGCAGCAAATGGAGATAAGAAGCAAGTAACTATGACATGGTGGTTAAAAGGTCTGGAACATTTCCTCCCACTCTGTGGGTTTTCTCTTCACTTCTTTGGTTCTTTTGCTGCTGTACAGGAGCTTTTGAATTTGATGAGATCCCATTTGTCAACTGTTGACCTTATTTCCTGTGCAGCTGCTATCTGATTTAGAAAGTCTTTTCCTATGCCTAGGTCTTGTTGGCTGTTGCCAGTTTTTTCTTCTATCACCTTCAGAGTTGCAGGTTTTAGGTTAAGATCTTTCATCCACTTGGAGGTTTTTTTGTTTTGTTTTGTTTTGTTTTTGTCTTTTCGAGACAGGGTCTCCCTGTAGCCCCAGCTGTCCTGGAACTCACTCTGTGGACCAGGCTGGCCTTGAACTCATAAAGATCCACCTGCCTCTGCCTCCCAAGTGCTAGGATTAAAGGCGTGAGCCACCACGCCCAGCTTTGGAGTTGTTTTTTGTACAGGGTGAGAAGTAGGGGTTTAATTTTGTTCTTCTACAAATGGTGATCCAGTTTGGTCAGCACCATTTTTCTGAAGATGCTATCCTTCTGCCATTGAAGGGTTGTTGTTGTTGTTTTTTTTTGGGGGGGGTTGCCCCTTTATCAAATAAGAGTTGGCTGTAATTGTATGTGCTCAAGTTTGGATCTTCAATTTTGTTCCATTGGTCAATGGGTCTGTTTTTGTGCCAGTACCAGGCTGTCTTTATGACTATGGCCCTGTAATATACATCTGACAGAGCATTAACGTCAAGAATATATAGACTACTCAAAAAACAAAGAAAACAAATGAGCCACGCAAAAGATGGAGTAAAGAGCTGACTTCACCAGTGAGGAAGTAAAGATGGCTGAGAAACATCTTAAAAAGAGCTCAACAGCCTAGCGGTTAAGAGCACTGACTGCTCTTGCAGAGGACCCGGGTTCGATCCCCAGAAACCACATGGCGGCTGAGAACCGTCTTTAACTCCAATTCCAGGAGGACTCCAGCTCCAGGGGAATCCAAGACCCTCTTCTGACCTCCGTGGCATTGCACGACATGGGTGCACAAACCTACATGCAGACAGTACATTCATACACATACAAAAATAAATAAAATTTAAAATTAAAAAAAAAAAAGAGCTCAACATCATTAATTAAGGAAATGCAAATTACGAAAAGACCAAAAAAAAGAAAAAAAGCCGGGCATGTTGGCGCATGCCTTTAATCCTAGCACTTGGGAGGCAGAGGCAGGCGGATCTTTGTGAGTTCAAGGCCAGCCTGGTCTACATAGCGAGTTTCAGAACAGGGAGACCATGTCTCAAAAAGACCAAAAAAAAAAAAAAAAAGGAAATGCAAATTAAAACCACTCTCAGATATCATCTCACTCTGATATGGCTGGCTAAGATGAAGAACACAAAATACACCAAATGCTGGAGAGGTTGAGGAGAAAGGGAAACACTCATCCACTGCAGGGGGGAATGTAAACTTGTACAATCACTATGGAAAACATTGTGGAGAACCCTTAAAAGACTCAAAATGAGCATACCACCTGACCCAATCATATCACTCCTGAGTATATACCCACAAGATTCATCCTACCACAAAAATACATGCACATCCATATTTTTTTTTTTTTTTTGGTTTTTTTGAGACAGGGTCTCTCTGTAGCTCTGGCTGTCCTGGAACTCACTCTGTAGACCAGGCTGGCCTCGAACTCACAGAGATCCACGTGCCTCTGCCTCCCAAGTGCTAGGATTAAAGGCGTGTACCACCACACCCGGCATTTATTTATTTCTGTATGTGTATCAATGTACTGTCTACATGCAAGTTTGTGCACCCATGTCGTGCAATGCTACAGAGGTCAGAAGAGGGTGTCGGATTCCCCTGGAACTGGAGTTCTCCTGGAATTGGAGTTTCAGATGGTTCTTGGCCGCCATGTGGGTGCTGGGGATCAACCCGGGTCCTCTGCAAGAGTGGTTGGCACTCTTAACCGCTAGGCCATCTCTCCATCCATATTTATTGCAGCTGTCTTCACAATACTGAAGAGCTGGAACCAACCCAAATGCCCCTCAACTGACAAGTGGATGACAAAAATGTGGTACATCTACTCAATGGAGTACTACTCAGCAGTAAAGAAGGATGACATCATGAACTTTGCAGGTAAATGGTTGGAGCTCAAAGCCATTGTGGTAACTGAAGTAACACAGTTCCAGAAAAACAAGCGGTGAATGGTTTCCTTGTGGATGCTAACTCCAAATCCCCAGATGAAAGTCAAGCTGAACAACATTATTGTTATATTTCTGTTTATCTGAAAGCAACTATGTTGTGATAAGGTAAATCTCTTAACGGGATCTAGAATCGATCCACCACTTACTTTCAGACTCTGTAATTACTGTATATGAGTGGAAAGTATGTATTAATATTTTAGAGTAATATAAAATTAAAGGAGGAAAATATGCATTCCTAAACATAAAAGAAGACCAAGAGAAAGATGCAGGACAGTTACGGCAGAATGCATGATCTGGGGTGGGGTGGGAGGGAAGGGAATATGTCTAAACTGAACTGAGAAATGAATGATGTCTGAAATACACAAAACATCAATAAAAGCATTATTTTAAAAAAGGTCTGGAACAGTTTAACTTAAGAACAGTTTTAGTTTCTGCAAAAACTGTAGCATAGAAATTAATCTGCTTTCCAAGTATTAATGACAGACTTCCCATGTCATAATTATTTCATTACATGAGTCATTTACATTGAATATGAAGAGCTGATAACAGCTACTCACAGTTTCCAAAGCCCACCCCCATATTTATTGTAGCTACTGGTAAGGAGTCAGTAATCTAGCAGTTTGATCATATAGGTGAGATTCCCCTTCTTTCTTGAGAAATGGATTTTCCATGGCAAGAGAACTAAGGTTGAATTATCAAGTCAGCTTCCTGGAGGTGGCTGGTCTGCTCTCACTGCTACTTTTCCTGCCTGTAAATGGCAGCTAGCCACAACCACAGCAGCCTCATAACCTCACACTGAGGGAGACAAGACCGCACTGCCAGCCTTGGATTAATCACTTCATGAAACAGACTCCTGCCTCCCTGTCACTGTAGTTTAAGTGTACTAGCAACTCTCTCAACAATATTCCTTTCTCTCCCTTTCTTTTTTCTTTCTTTCTTTTTTTTTTTTTTTTTTTTTTTTTTTTTTTTTTTTTTTTTATTTTTTGGATCGTTTTCGAGACAGAGGGCGTCTCCCTGGATCCCCAGCTGTCCTGGAACTACTCAGTAGACCAGCTGGCTTTGAACTCCAGTCAGCAAAAGATCCCTCCTGCCTCTCCTCCCAAGTGCTGGATTAAAGGCGTGCACCACCACGCCTGGCTGCTTCCTTTCTTTCTTTCTTTCTTGTCCTTTCCTTTCTTTTTTTCTTCCTTTTCTCTTTCTAAGACAGGAGTCCGCAACTCATATCCCTGTCTGGCTTGGAACTCAACTACTCACTATGTAGACCAGGCTTGGCCTCAAACTCACACAGAAGACCACCTGTGTTCTTTCCTCCCTCTAGGATGAAAAAGCATGTTATGTAAAATGTTTGGGTATTTCAAAGGAAGTATCTTTAAAGGGAAATGGCACCTTTTTCTAATCCTCACCCTCTTTCCTGGAATGTGGTTGTTACTTGTGGAGCTGCAGGCCCAAGTGGGATTCCTACTCAATTCGGCATTGAAGCCAAGCGTGTCAAGACAAGATAGGAGTTTCAGACCTTGGTTCTATAAAACCACCAAACGTATACCAGTCCACTCCTCTCTAGAGTTGTTTTTCTTCTTTTTAGAAAAAAAAAAGTTTCTGGCTAAGATCAGAAGAAAAAGACACCAAAGCTGGAGAGGTAAGGAGAAAGGGGAAACACTCATCCACTGCGTAGTAGGAATGTAAACTCATACAACCAACTGTGGAAGGCAGGGTGGAGAATTCTTAAAAGACCTCAAAAATGAGCCTACACCACCTGACCCAGCCATAGCCACTCTGGGTAATATAATCCACAAGAACCTCAGACGAATCCTACCACAAAGATACCTGCAAATATCGTGTTTATTGCAGCTCCTTCACAATATCGAGAGAGCTGGAACCACCTAAATGCCCCTCAACAGATGAGTGTGAATAACAAAAATGTGGTACAGCGAATACACAATGGAGTTCTATGCAGTGGTAAAGAAACTGACAGTCATGAACTTTGCAGGTAAGTGGATGGAACTGAAAGCCATTGTGCTAACACAGTCCCCCAAAAACAAATGGGGAATGGTTTCCTCATTTGAGGATGCTAACAACAAATCCCCCCAGATGAAAGAGGCAAAGCTGAGGCAACATTATTGTTATATTTCTGGGTTTTTTTTTTTTTTTATTTTATATATATTTATAATGTAATCTCTTAATGGGACCCATAGAATTAACCTTACGCATTTAACTTTCAACGTGGAATTAACATAGATGGGTGGAAGGGTATATATTCATGTTTTAGAGGACTAAACAATTAAAGGGGAAAAAATGTGAATTCCTAAACATTTGGGGTTAACATACAGTTTAGTCCCAGAGGACTTTTGGTACTTATATGGCGTTTATATAGGCATATTTTGGGAAGTAAAAAAAACAGCAATATAATGGAGGGAACACGAGAGGCAACAATAAAAGGGACTGGATCAAAGAACAGCACTGATACAGGTAAATTCTGCCCACAACAATAAACCCCTACAGAGAAAAACTTTTAAAGACTGAGAAGCCGCCGGGCGTGGGTGGCACATGCTTTAATCCTAGTCCTAGCACTTGGGAGGCAGAGGCAGGCGTATCTTTGATGAGTTCAAAGCAAGCTGGGGCCGACAGGGAGACCCTGTCCTCGGAAAAGAAACCAAAAAAAAAGACTGAAAAAAAAGATGCAGGACAGGTAAGGCAGAATGCATAAACATGGGTAGGGGGAGTGGCAGGGAGAGGGGAATGTGTCTAAATGGAACTGAAAAGTGATGTATGAAATACACAAACATCAAAAAGTATATAAAAAAGNTCCCTGTAGCCCCAGCTGTCCTGGAACTCACTCAGTAGACCAGGCTGGCTTTGAACTCACAAAGATCCGCCTGCCTCTGCCTCCCAAGTGCTAGGATTAAAGGCGTGCACCACCACGCCTGGCTGCTTTCTTTCTTTCTTTCTTCCTTTCTTTCTTTCTTCTTTTCTCTTTCTAAGACAGAGTCTCACTACATAATCCTGTCTGGCTTGGGACTCACTACTCACTATGTAGACCAGGCTGGCCTCTGAACTCACAGAAGACCACCTGTTTCTTCCTCCCTCTAGGATTAAAGCATGTTTATGTAAAATGTGTGGTATTTCAAAGGAAGTATCTTTAAAGGGAAATGGCACCTTTTTCTAATCCTCACCCTCTTTCCTGGAATGTGGTTGTTACTTGTGGAGCTGCAGGCCCAAGTGGGATTCCTACTCAATTCGGCATTGAAGCCAAGCGTGTCAAGACAAGATAGGAGTTTCAGACCTTGGTTCTATAAAACCACCAAACGTATACCAGTCCACTCCTCTCTAGAGTTGTTTTTCTTCTTTTTAGAAAAAAAAAAGTTTCTGGCTAAGATCAAGAAGAAAGAAGACACCAAATGCTGGAGAGGTAGAGGAGAAAGGGGAACACTCATCCACTGCTAGTGGGAATGTAAACTCATACAACCACTGTGGAAGGCAGTGTGGAGAATTCTTAAAAGACTCAAAATGAGCCTACCACCTGACCCAGCCATACCACTCCTGGGTATATATCCACAAGACTCATCCTACCACAAAGATACCTGCATATCTATGTTTATTGCAGCTCTCTTCACAATATCGAAGAGCTGGAACCAACCTAAATGCCCCTCAACAGATGAGTGGATAACAAAAATGTGGTACATCTACACAATGGAGTTCTATGCAGTGGTAAAGAAAGATGACATCATGAACTTTGCAGGTAAATGGATGGAACTGAAAGCCATTGTGCTAACACAGTCCCCCAAAAACAAATGGGGAATGGTTTCCCTCATTTGTGGATGCTAATACCAAATCCCCCAATTGAAAGGCAAGCTGAGCAACATTATTGTTATATTTCTGTCTGAAAGCAACTGTGATGTTATAATGTGAATCTCTTAATGGGACATAGAATTAACTTACCATTTACTTTCAGACGTGGTAATTAACATATATGGGTGGAAGGTATATATTCATATTTTAGAGTAATATAAAATTAAAGGGAAAAATGTGAATTCCTAAACATATTTGGGGGTTAACATACAGTTTATTCCCAGAGGACTTTTGGTACTTATATGGCGTTTATATAGGCATATTTTGGAGCAATATAAATGGGAGGGAACAACAACAACATAAGGACTGGATCAAAGAACAGACTGATACAGTTAAATTCTGCCCACAACAATAAACCCCTACAGAGAAAAACTTTTTAAAGACTGAGAAAGCCGCCGGGCGTGGTGGCACATGCCTTTAATCCTAGCACTTGGGAGGCAGAGGCAGGCGGATCTTTGTGAGTTCAAAGCCAGCTGGGGCTACAGGGAGACCCTGTCTCGAAAAGACCAAAAAAAAAGACTGAAAAAAAGATGCAGGACATGTATGATAGAATGTATGAACTTGGGGGAGGGGGGAATACGTCTAAATTGAACTGAAAAATGGTGTATAAATACACAAAACATCAAAAAGTATATAAAAAAGAAAAAATAGTTTTAACTGACATTTAGTAATCATATATTATTTACAAGGTGCAGTATGGTGCATTAATACATGTAAAAATGTATAATGATCATATTAAGGCAAACTGGCATATGTATCACCTCAGATAGACACTTTCCATTTCTATGTGCTGGGAACATTCAAAATCCTGTCTAGTTGCTATTTGGAACTGTTCATTAAATTGTCCACCATGGTGCTCCAGAACATGAAGAAGTTACTCCTCCTCTCCAACTGCATCCTGCGCTCCCTAGCCATCTTCTTTTCCCACCTCTTTCTTCTGTCTTTCAGGCTCTGCTAACTACTGTCACCATTTCTATGAGACCCTGTTCTTAGCTTCCACATGTGAGAATCTGGGGCATTTGCCTTTCTGTACCTGACCAATTTAATACAATGTCCCTTGGTCCTATTCTTGATGCTACAAATGACATAATATCCTTCTTTTATTGATGTGGCTGAATAATATTCATATATACAGATTTAATACTTTGTTTCCTTTTACATTTTTTATTTTATTTACTATTATGGGGGAACAGTCATGCCATGGCATGTGTGGAGGTCAGAGGACACACTGTGGAGCTGGCTCTCTCCTTTCACTTTTATGTGAGTTCTGGGGATTAAACTTAGATACTCAGGTTTTGCAGCAAGCACCTTTACTCACTGAGCCATGTCAATGCGCCCCTTGTTTTTCCTTTTCAAGTAACTTTTCTCCATGCTTTGATACATTCAGCCTAACCTGATCTTTACTGACAATAGTCCACTGTGGGGAAATGAATGAGAAGATTGATAGAGATAATATGACCTAACATTGCTTCCCATGGCTAAGACTTACAACAAAACCAATGCTATTAGACTGATTTGGTAGAAAAAAATGAGACATGGTTCTGGGTGTGGTGGCACATGCCTTTAATCTCAGCACTTGGGAGGTAGGGGCAGGGATCTCTGTGAGTTCAAGGCCAGCTTGGTCTACATAGTGAGTTCCAGGCCAGCTGGGATTACAGAAGGACCCTGTCTCAAGAGAGAGAGAGAGAGAGAGAGAGAGAGAGAGAGAGGAGACATGGGACAAATACTTATTCGTAACATGGATTTATCACATGCTACACAGCTGCCATAATCTTCACAGCAACTATACAAGATAACTAACATCATTACTATGCTACAAAAATTACAGACTATACGAAGAGCAAATGGCTTGGTATTAATCTGAACATAATGGCCGAATTTGAAACTGAGCATAGTTCTTATGAGCAATGTCCACCCTCTATCTTTGCTATGATTTAGATGTTGAATGTCCCTTAAGACTCATGTATTAAAGGTGTGGTTGCAAGGGTGACACTATTGGTACTACCTTTAGAAAGCAGGGCCTTTTCAAGGCCAGCCTGGTCTACAGATTGAGCTCCAGGCTAGCTAGGACTAAAGGGAGACCCTGTCTCAAAAATACAAAAGAAAGAAAGAAAGAAAGAAAGAAAGAAAGAAAGAAAGAAAGAAAGAAAGAAAGAAAGAAAGAAAGAAAGAAAGAAAGAAAGAAAGAAAGAAAAAGAAAGAAAGGCCTAGTAGAAGGTCCTTGGCTCTTGGCAAGTGTGTCCTATAAAATTTATATTCATATTCATTCTCTCCCCCTCTCCTCTTCCTCTCCCTCTCCCTGTCCTTCCCCTCTCTCCCTCTCCCTGTACCTCCATCTCTCTCTCTGTCACTCTCCCTCACCCTCTCTCTCTCCCTCTCCTTGTTCTTCTCCCTCTCTCTCTCTCCCTCTCCCTCCTCTTCCTCTCCCTCTCCTTTCTCTTTCTCTCCTTCTCCCTCTCCCTCCCTCTCCTTCTCTCTGTCCCTCTCCCTCACCCTCTCTCTCTCCCTCACCCTCTCTCTCTCTCTCTCCCTCACCCTCTTTCTCCCTTCCTCTCTCTCCTCCCTCTCTCTCCACTTCTTCTTCCCCTCCCTCTCCTCTCTCTTTCTCTCCCTCTCCCAGTCCCTGTCCATGTCCCTCTCCCTCTCCCCCCTCCCCTTCCCCTCCCTTTCCCTTTCCCTCTCCCTCTACCCCTCAGCTTGCACTTTTCTGTGGTATGCCACCATCAACCACCTTCGGCAAAGGCTGAATCAGTGAGGCCTACCTGATCTTACACTTTAGACCTTCACAAAAGTATGAGCTGAACAAACCCCTTTCTGTTTCTAAGTAGTTCTGTCCAGTACTTCACTATAATAATGGGAAATTGACTAATATAAACTTCTACCTTACTTTGCTTCTGTAAAAAAAAAAAAAAGAATATAAATTAATTAAAACAAATTGCTTTTGCACAAATACAGATAACTTACTCCATCAAAAAATATTTTTTGCACCATATTGTAAATTTTTATTGTGAGAAATTCAACAGTGAAATTTGAGAGGACTACATAAGCACTGTTGCAGTTTTTCTTCAGTTACACATTCAGTTCCTCTTCACCTGTCTCTGGCTTCAGAAGAGTCGCTAGATTTGGAAGAGCCAATTCATTGACAACTGGCTCATACCAGATCCAGATCCTTTATCAGGCTTTGGACCAGCCGCTTCCTGTTGATCATCTAGGTCAAGCCCTGGAGATGCGCATGCTCCCTCATCTTTCATTTAGACAGCTGTAACATTGTACAGTTATGCCAGTTGGTGACTTTCTGGCTCTAGATATCTCCTCTCCGAGGTCCTCTCTAATCACAGGTCAAAATGCTGCCATTTAATGGTCTCTTCGGCCTCTACATTTGGATCAAGTTCTCCCACCAACATCCGTCTTTAACAATTTAAGCTGTCAGGCTGACTGCTCTGATGACCCACAAGCAGATTTGGAGTAAGAATGAGGATAAGGAATAAAGATATTTCCTATTCTTATACAGTTGCACCTCTGAGAAGTAATAAAGATTTTCTTTTTTTTTATTTATTTATTTCTGTATGTGTATGAATGTACTGTCTGCATGCAGGTTTGTGCACCCGTGTCATGCAATGCCGCGGAGGTCAGAAGAGGGTGTCGGATTCCCCTGGAACTGGAGTTCTCCTGGAATTGGAGTTTCAGACGGTTCTCAGCCGCCATGTGGGTGCTGGGGATCGAACCCGGGTCCTCTGTAAGAGCGGTCAGCGCTCTTAACCGCTAGGCCATCTCTCCAGCCCGGAAGAATATAATTTCTTATCAGACACATAACCAACAAAAGAATCAATATGCCCAAACAGCAATGCAAAAACACATAATATAAAAAACCAAGAGACTATGTCCCCAACAAAATCCACCAGGCTTACAGAACTGTTCTACAGTGAGAATCACCCCAAGGAACCCCATAGCACAGAATTCAAGAGAACATTATAAACATGAAGAAAACACAGACAACTCAAATAACTCAAAGAGGATAGGCATAAATTTGTGATGGAAGCACAAGAAAATACAAATATGTGGCTGAACAAAATAAAAACAATTCAGGACTTGAAGTGTGAATTCACAAAAGAGAAATATTGAAGAAAACCCAAGCTAAAATTAAGATAGAATTGAAAAAACTCAATAAATTAATTTTAAACAACAGGAGAAAGCCTTACAAGTAGAATGAATGAAACAGAAGACAGAATATCAAGACTGGATGACAAAGCTGAAGAATTAGATTCCTCCAACTGACAAGTGGATAGAGAAAATGTGGTACATCTACACAATGGAGTTCTATGCCGCCGTAAAGAAAGATGACATTAAGAACTTTACAGGTAAATGGATGGAGCTAGAAGATATCATGCTAAGTGAAGTAACATAGTCCCAGAAAAACAAATGACAAATGGTATCCCTCATCTGTGGATGCTAGTGCCAATTACCTAATTGTATGGCAAACTGAGCAATGTTAATGTGATCTGAAAACAACTGTGCTCTTATATTGTGAATCCCTTAAAAAATAAAAAAATGAAATAATAAAAAAAAAAGAATTAGATTCTTCAAAGACCATGAAAGTCTTTTTCGAACACAAAATGGAATATGCAGGAAATGTAGGATACCATGACAAGACCAAATCTACACATTAAAGGTGGACAGGAAGAAGAATCTCAGGCCAATGGCATTGACCAGATCTTCAACAGGATTACAGAAAAAACCTCCCTAAATTAAAAAAAGATATACCTATACAGATTCAAGAAGCACACAGAGCACCAATTAGGACAAGAACAGAAACTCCTCATGGTATATTATAGTAAAAACACTAAATGTACAGAAAAAGAAAGGGTACTGACAGCTGCTAGAGAAAACAAGATACGTATTCGGAAAACCCATCATCAGAATTACAGCTGACTTTTTTTTTTTTCTGTATGTGTATCAATGTACTGTCTGCATGCAGGTCTGTGCACCCGTGTCGTGCAATGCCACGGAGGTCAGAAGAGGGTCTCAGATTCCCCTGGAGCTGGAGTTCTCCTGGAATTGGAGTTTCAGATGGCTCTCGGCCGCCATTTGGGTGCTGGGGATCGAACCCAGGTCCTCTGTAAGAGCGGTCAGCACTCTTAACCGCCAGGCCATCTCTCCAGCCCACAGCTGACTTTTTAATGGGAACTATGAAAGCCAGAAGAATCTGGACCAAACTATTCCCAGTTCCAAAGGACCATAGATGCCAACCCCAAGCACTTTACCCAGAAAAACTATTTATCATAGTTGAAGGGGAATGGAAAATTTTCCATGACAAGAAAAGGCTGAAAGAATTCATGTCCACCAAACCATACCTACAGAGAACACTTGAAGCAATACAAAAGACCAAAGTATACAAAATACCAAAGTATAACTCAAGAGGCTATAGAATGAAAATAAAGGAAGGTATAACTACACAAACACAAAACAGAAAGAGAAACAAACCAATTAAAAGGACAGTGACCAATGCATATCTCTCAATAATAATTCTAAATATCAATGGCCTCAACTCCCCAATCAAAAGACATGGGCTAGTAGACTGGATTAACAAAGAAAATCCATCTTTTTGCTGTCTTCAAGAAACTCATCACCTCACCTTCAAGGAAAGACACTACCTTAGAGTGGAAGGATGGAAAGAAATATTCCAATGCAAATGGCACTAAGAAGCAAGCACGTTTTGTGATTCTAATATCTAGTATCTACTACAACTCCTTGACACATACCCAAAGGAGTCATTATACTGTTACGATACCTGAACACCCATGTTTGCTACTGTTCTCTTCACAACAGCTAAGAAATGGAAACAACCTAAATGTCCTTCAACTGATGAATGGATAATGAAAATGTGGTACATTTACACAATGGAGTTCTACTCAGCAGTAAGAAAAGATGAAATTATGAAATTCACAGGTAAATGAATGGAATTAGAAAGTGTATACTGAGTGAAGTAACACAAATTCAGAAAAGCGAGTGACATGTTCTCCCTCATTTGTGGACCATGGCACCAATCCCTTACATGTGAGTGTATATCCTGATGTAACAGCAAGAGTGAGGAAAATGGGAAGTAAACATGAAGGGAAAAGGAAAAAAAAAAGCCCCAAGGAGTGGGACAGTAGGGAAGAGATACTATGAGGAGGAAAGTGGGAGTGTTTGACTGGGAAGGGAGTAGGGAGGGACATGTAGGAGACCATGGGGATGGAGGAGGAAGGAACTCAAGAGAAGGGGGAT
>VZQC01003392.1:91806-142755 GCA_009823505.1 Rhizomys pruinosus
AATGTAATTCATGGATTAACATACCATCCAAACATCTGTGTCTATACCAAAGTAACCTACCATAACAATTAGTACTGTTTAAATAGCTATATATCTAATTGTGTGTGCTTCATTAGTAGGATCGAAAGGTTATGCCTGGACAAACTGGCAGCCCATGAAAGAAAACAGCCAGAATTGACTAGAGACCAAGACAACAGCTCCAGAGAAAGTAGACTGTTTTGCTTCTCATCCACCTGTGCCCCTTTTCTAAGCCTAGGGAACAATCGCGGAAGAGGGGGCGCAGTAGAATGTGAGGGCTGCGATTGGGGTGAATGGTGAAACTACAGCAATATAGACTGGACACTCGTTTGAGCAACTTGATTGAACATACAAGCCCCCCCTGCTGGATGGTGGGACCCATGAGCTGTGTGGGTTTGGGCACAACTGCTCGCAAATTGGTTTTACATGAAGGATGCTTGTACTCACAAATTATCACTTATTGTTAAAAAAAATGAAAAAAACAAAACAAAACAGAAAAAAAAGAAATGCATTACTTTGTAAATTAACTAGAACAGAATTATGTAGCCTCCAGAAGAATTTCTTAGAACAGTTTCTTTCCCATGAATGAAGATGAATAAGATAGATACATGGGTGGTTGTTCAAATGTTGAAGGTGGGAATCTGAAAGCACAACTCAGGCCACCATGATTGTTTCTGTTTTCTCAGATTCCATTGGCAAGTTCTGATTCTCCCAGTGCTCTGGAGGACCAGAATGCTATTTCTTTCTGATAACTAACAGGAGAAGATTTAGAAGTGTTCTCTTCAAGCTCCACATTTTCTCTAATATTGAGACATGGAAATTAAATTCTTAAACCCACCAAATACATACTATTCTTTGTAGTGATGTTACAAATTAGTGCATGATTATTAACTTTCCTAGTTCATGGCTATAAATGAAAACTTGGGAGTTAAAGACATCTAATAAACTATTTTTCCCAGTGTCAATTTAATCCTTCCTCCTCTAATCTTTCATTCAAGAAACATTATTGAGTATCTGTGATAAGCAGAAAATAACATTTGGTCAAGATCACAGATCAGATTTCAGATCATGGTTTCTCTTCCAGTTGGTTATCTGAGTTCGGTCAGGTCACTTAGCCTCTATAATCCTCTATTTTCTTATTCACAAAATGGGATAATAATCAAAGGGCTTTTCTGAATATTCAATTGAATTAATATAAGAATTAAATAGATAAATAATATTCAGTACATGTTTCTAGAAATGGATACCTTTATACATATAAAGGGTCAGAAATTTTTAGAAAGCAGAGGATATAGCAATGGCTTAAACAGACATATTTTATTCCTGTGTAACTTACATACTGGTTGAAAAGAGAAAGTGATAGACAATAGGCTCATATATATTATTGATATTATTCTGTTCTTTTCTATATATTTGAAATAAAGTTATAATTATTTCATTTTGAAATCAGTATATGCCAGGCCTTGTATTCAGATTGGTAACACAGAGACAAACAGGAACAGCACTGGTGTTCCTACAGCTTGACATATTTCTTGGTGCGTTCTCAGAACATCAGGCTCAGGAGTGCCAATAAATGATAATAAGGGATTTATAATCCAACGAAATTGGGATGCTTCAGAGCTAGAGTCTAGGTTAAATAAAATTAAATAGCTGTGATGGTTCGGGGACTTCTTGAAGCTCTGACAGTTCGATATGCTTTGTGAACTCTAAGAGGAGGACTAATGCGCATTATTTTCCAAATGTATTTCCTGAACTTGTTTCCCTTCTTTTGCAGAGAACTTACCATGTTTCACAGAAATCTTTGGGCATAAAGTAGTGTCCCACCTTCTGACCTGGTAGTCAGAGATCTCAGAAAGAACTTGTTCAGACATAATTAAAATGAACCTTGGATACCAAACATTGTTTTTTGGACTAAATACACACAAATAATATAAATCTACTTTCAAATGTATATGTTATATTGAACTAGAAAAAAAAATTGATTTCAAAGTATTAAGAAATTCAGGACAGGGGCTGGAGAGATGGCTCAGTGGTTAAGAATGTTGACTGCTCTTGCAGAGGACCCGGGTTCGATTCCCAGCACCCATATGGCGGCTAAGAACCGTCTTTAACTCCAGTTCCAGGGGAATCCGATGCCCTCTTCTGACCTCTGAGGCATTGCACAACACGGGTGCACCAACCTACAGGCAAACAGTACACTCATACACATAAAAAATTTTTTTAAATAAAAAACAAAATTAAAAGAAAAGAAATTAAGGACAACGTGGACCTTATTCACTGCTTAAATGCTGGATATGAAAAGTAAAGCCAGTATCATATTTAAATTTATGAAATTTCTTTTACTCTATTAATATTCAAAGATAGTGAATACTGTTTAGGGAAGAAATGGACTACTTTATTTTTTTTTCACATAAATTTATTTATTTATTTTTAACAAATCTAGACCCATGTTCCCGCTCATTCCCCCACCCCACCAGAGCTCGTGCATTCTGCCAAACATGCTTTCCATCTCTTAGTCTTTCTCAATATTTTCCATGGGGAAGTTGACTGTTTTGAGCAGAAGTTCACTGTTTCAGTCAGTTCTTTGATGCAGTATTTTCTGTTGTTGTTGTTGTTTCCAAAATGCATTATGTCCAACTGCTTTGTACAGAAGCTCAGGGGGCCCTACACAAGAAATACTTACAACTGGGTAATTGGCACTAGCATCCACAGATGAGGGATACCATTCGTCGTTTGTTTTTCTGGGACTGTGTTACTTCACTCAGCATGATGTCCTCTAGCTCCAGCCATTTTCCTGCAAAGCTCGTGATGTCGTCTTTCTTTACTGCTGCATAGAACTCCATTGTGTAGATGTACCACATTTTCTCTATCCATTCGTCAGTTGAGGGGCATTTAGGTTGGTTCCAGCTCTTTGCTATTGTGAAGAGAGCTGAAATAAACATGGCCGTGCATGTATCTCTGTGGTGGCGTAAGTCTTGAGGGTACATGCCCAGGAGTGGTATGGCTGGGTCGGGTGGCAAGTTCATTCCAAGTCTTCCAAGGGTTCTCCACACTGCTTTCCATAGTGGCTGTACGAGTTTACATTCCCACCAGCAGTGGATGAGTGTTCCCCTTTCCCCACAACCTCTCCAGCACTTGGTATCATTTGTTTTCTTGATCCTAGCCAGTCTTATTGGAGTAAGATGATATCTTAAAGTGGTTTTCATTTGCATTTCCTTAATGATTAGTGATGTTGAGCAGTTCTTGAGGTGTTTCTCAGACATCTCTAATTCCTCGCTTGTGAAGTCTCTGTTCAGTTCTTTGCTCCATCTATTGAGCGGGTCATTTGTTTTCTTTTTTCTTTGTTTTTTGAGTAGTTTATATATTCTGGAAATCAATGCTTTGTCAGATGTATCTGCAGTGAAGGTTTCCTCCCACTCTGTGGGATTTCTCTTCACTTCCTTGATTGTTTCTTTTGATGTACAGAAGCTTTTGAGTTTGATGAGGTCCCATTTGTCAATTGTCGACCTTAATTCTTGTGCAGCTGCTGTCTGATTTAGGAAGTCTTTTCCTACGCCTATGTCTTGTAGTCTGCTGCCAACTTTTTCTTCTATCACCTTCAGAGTTTGGGGTTTCACGTTGAGGTCTTTAATCCATCTGGAGTTGACTTTTGTACAGGGTGAGAGGTAGGGGTTTAATTTCATTCTTCTACAAGTGGTGATCCAGTTTTGCCAACACCACTTGCTGAAGATGCTGTCTTTTCTCCATTGTGGTTTCTTGGCCCCCTTGTCAAATATGAGATGGCTGAAATTGTATGTGCTCAGATTTGGATCTTCGGTTTTGTTCCATTGGTCAACAGGTCTGTTTTTGTGCCAGTACCAGGCTGTTTTTATGACTATAGCCCTGTAGTATAGTTTAAAATCTGGTATAGAGATCCCTCCTGTGTAGCTCTTTTCACTCAGGATTGATTTGGCTATTCGGGGTCTTTTGTTTTTCCAAATGAATTTAAGAACTTTTGTTTCCAAGCCTGTGAAGAAACTCTTGGGGATTTTGATTGGGATTGCATTAAATCTATACAAGAGTTTTGGTAAAATGGACATTTTTACAATGTTAATTTTCCCAATCCATGAGCATGGGAGGTTTTTCCATCTTCTGAGGTCTTCTTCAATTTCTTTCTTTAAGGGTTTAAAATTTTTGTTGTAGAGGTCTTTGGTGTCTTTGGTTAGGTTTGTTCCTAGGTATCTTATTGTTTTTGAGGCTATTGTGAGTGGGAAGGTCTCTTTGAATTCTTTCTCCAGTTGCTTGTTGTTGGTGTAAAGAAAGGCCATTGATTTTCTAAGGTTAATTTTGTATCCTGCCACTTTGCTGAAGCTGTTAATCGTTTCTAGGAGTTTTCTGGTGGAGTTTTTTGCATCCCTTAAGTAAACAATCATATCATCAGCAAATAGGGATAGTTTGACTTCCTCTTTTCCAATTAGTACTCCTTTAATATCCTTTTCTTGCCTTATTGCTCTAGCAAGTGTTTCAAGCACTATGTTGAAGAGGAGTGGTGATAGGGGGCAGCCTTGCCGGGTTCCTACCTTTAAAGGGAATGTTTCTGTCATTTCCCCATTTAGGATGATATTGGCTGTGGGTTTCCTGTATATGGCTTTGATTACATTGAGGAATGATCCCTCCAATCCAATTCCTTCTAGGACTTTAAGCATGAAGGGATGCTGGATTTTGTCAAAGGCTTTTTCAGCATCAATTGAGAGAAATGGACTACTTTATAAAGCACCAGTTCTTGGCCTCTATACCTGACCTACTGAATCAGAATGTAATGTAATGCAATTATAATAATAGCTACCTTTCAGCAAGCACTTACTATTTCTAGCACTATGTTAACTGCTTCACAGAACATACTTCATTTCATTTCTACAACAACCCAGTGAGTCAGGTGCTGTTATTACTATGTTTCAGATAAGGACATTGACACCTCTTGACTCACAGTTAAGTCACTCCAAGGTTGCACACTTTATAATAAATCCTTATTTTTATTCATTTACCTTTGTTATTCTCAAATTATGAGTAGTAAAGTCCTTATAATGTTACAAGACCATAGGTAGAGCTGGAAACTGCTTCTTCAATTCTGCAGAAGGGAAACCCAAAATCAGTTATGAAATGGAATGGAAAACAAATTGCAACATGCCTGCCAATCTCTGTTTCCAAATGAACTCAAAATCAAGGCCAGAAAGCATAGTGTCCATGAGCAGAAAGCAGTCATCCCACTGTGTATAGTGAGAGAGGCCACCCATTCTTCACAACTCTGTTCTATTTCTATCCTCACTGCAGACATTAACAAAACCCTATGTCCTAATTTACAGTGCCTTTAAGAGAAGAGAGTTTAAAAAAAAATGAAGTCCATCAGAGAAAGGAAAACAAGAAATGAGGAAGCTCTCAGGCACCTTCAGCTCAGATCCTACTCTATTCTCCTGTCCAGAAAATTCCTGGGCACTTATTGGAGTACTTTCTACTGCACCCAAACTAAGCAAACCATATGTCCTATGGAAAGACAGCCACTTACTGTTTCTTGGTAAGCTTACTTTCTACAGAAAACCTAATACTACTTGGAGAAACCCACCTATTCTGACCACTCAAGAAAAGGAACCTAAAAAAAAAAAATTAAAATAAAATAAAAAACCCACCTATTCTGACCACTCAAAAAAAGGAACCTAAAAAAAAAAAAATTAAAATTAAATAAAAAGCCGGGCGTGGTGGCGCACACCTTTAATCCTAGCACTTGGGAGGCAGAGGCAGGCGGATCTCTTTGAGTTCAAGGCCAGCCTGGTCTACAGAGTGAGTTCCAGGACAGCTGGGGCTACAGGAAGACACTGTCTCAAAAAGACAAGAAAAAAGAAAAGAAAATGAACCTAGGGCTGGAAAGATGGCTCAGCGGTTAAGAAAGCACTGGCTGCTCTGGTTGAGGAGCTTGATTCTGCTCCCTGGACACACATGGTAGCTAACAACCACCTGAAACTCGGGACAGCATCTTATGAGGTCTACTGGCATTGCAGGCACAAGTGCACTTATATACATGATAACAAACACTCATACACATTGAGAAAATAAGTCAAAATTTAAATGTTAATTCAAGTTGTGCTTATCAAGCTAGTATATGTTTTATTCCTAAGGATAATTAATTTGCAGGTAGAGACTACAAATGCAAGAAATGACTTGAGTTGCATAAATGGGAGTAGTGGAATCAAATCTGTCCTTTCTAGAGCAAAGCAGATGCCCATTTTGTCATCCCTACCCCTTGGTATGAATAACTAAAATATTATGATTGTCTGTAGGAGCAGGGAAAACACTTTTTATAATTCCAAAATGTTAAACCTTTGAAAATGGGCAAATTTTAGTTTTTAACAAGAGGAAAGTCTATCTTTTTTTTTCCTAAATGTTATTTACCCATTCATTCATCAGTTGATGGATATTTGGGTTGTTTCTGCCTTTTTTTTTAAGTTAATTTTTATTGAGCGCATTTCATACAACATTTCTTAATCAAATTTAGACTCATTCCTCCATCCATGCCCACCCCTTGCGCCCCCACCCCCTGCCAGAGCTCATGGATTCTGCCATACATGTTAAGTCCTGTCTCACATCTTTTTCTCACTCTTTTATCCTTTTCAATGCAGAAGTTTACTGTTTTGGTCAGTTCTTTAAACAGGTTTTTCTCTCTCTTTTTTGTTCCCTTTAATTTTATATTATTCCCAAATATGCATATATACACTCCACACATAAACCAAAATTACAAAGTCTGAAAATAAACTATAGGTTAATTCCAGAACATGTCTAAGGATTCACTTTTTTTTTTTTTTTTTTTTTTTTTTTTTTTTTTTTTTNCTTTGAGTTCAGGCCAGCCTGGTCTACGAGTGGAGCTCAGACAGCTGGGGCTACGGAAGGACACTCTGTCTCAAAAAAGACAAGAAAAAGAAAAGAAAAGATACCCTAGGGCTGAAAGATGGCTCAGCGGTAAGGGAAAGCATGGCTGCTCTGGTGAGGGAGCTTGAGTTTGCTCCCTGGACCACCATGGTAGCATAACACCACCTGAACACTCGGGACAGCCATCTTATGCAGGTCTACTGGCATTGCAGGCACAAGTGCACTTATATACATGATACAACACACTCATACAACATTTCGGAAAATAAGTCAAAATTTAAATGTTAATTCAAGTTGTGCTTATCAAGCTAGTATATGTTTTATTCCTAAGGATAATTAATTTGCAGGTAGAGACTACAAATGCAAGAAATGACTTGAGTTGCATAAATGGGAGTAGTGGAATCAAATCTGTCCTTTCTAGAGCAAAGCAGATGCCCATTTTGTCATCCCTACCCCTTGGTATGAATAACTAAAATATTATGATTGTCTGTAGGAGCAGGGAAAACACTTTTTATAATTCCAAAATGTTAAACCTTTGAAAATGGGCAAATTTTAGTTTTTAACAAGAGGAAAGTCTATCTTTTTTTTTCCTTAAATGTTATTTCACCCATCCATTTCATCAGTTGATGGTATTCTGGGTTGTTTTGCCCTTTTTTTTTAATGTTAATTTTTATTGAGGCATTTCATACAACCACATTTCTTAATCAAATTTAGGACTCATTCCTCCATCCATGCCCACCCCTTGCGCCCCACCCCTGCCGAGAGCTCATGGGATTCTGCCCTACAGTGTTACAGTCCTGTCTCCACATCTTTTTCTCACTCTTTTATCCTTTTCAATGCAGAAGTTTACTGTTTTGGTCAGTTCTTTAAACAGGTTTTTCTCTTCTCTTTTTGTTCCTTTAATTTTCATTATTCCCAAATATGCATATATACACTCCACACATAAACCAAAATTAAACAGTCTGAAAATAAACTATAGGTTAATTCCAGAAACATGTCTCAAGGATTCAATTTTTTTTTTTTTTTTTTTTTTTTTTTTTGGTTTTTTGTGGCAGGATCTCCCTGCAAGCCCAGCTGTCCTGGGAACTCACTCTGTAGACCAGGCTGGCCTTGAACTCACAAGATCCACCTGCCTCTGCCTCCCGAGTGCTAGGATTAAAAGCATTGCACCACCACGCCCAGCTCGGGATTCACTTTTACAGTAAAGTTGCAATGCAGGTAAAAAGAAATGTTAACTTTACAGTTCTTTTTTTTTCATTGATGCTTTGGTATTTCATACATTCATTTTCCAATTCAGTTCAGGCATATATCCCCTTCCCTTACCACCCACCCGACTCCTACCCATCCCAGATATGCATTCTGCCCATTACAATAACTTTTCTGCATCTTTCTCTGTTTTTTTTTTTGTTTTGTTTTGTTTTCATTTTTTAACAATAAGTAATAATTTGTGAGTACAAGCATCCTTCATGTAAAACCAATTTGCGAGCAGTTGTCCCCAAACCCACATAGCTCATGGGTCCCACCATCCAGCAGGGGGGGGCTTGTATGTTCAATCAAGTTGATCAAATGAGTGTCCAGTCTATATTGTTGTATTTTTATTTTTTTAGAATATGAACACATATCTTCCACTCACATATTGTAATTACAATGTGTGAATACAAGTGGTAGGTCACTTCTAGAGCCCATTAAGAGATTCATATTATAATAGCACAGTTGCTTTCAGATACAATGGAATATAATAATAAAGTTGCTCAGTTTTCCTGCCAACTGACGATTTGGTGTTAGCATCCACAAACGAGGGAAACCATTCACCTTATTTTTTCTGGGACTGTATTACTTCACTTAGCATAATGACTTGGAGTTCCATCCATTTACCTGCAAAGTTCATGATGTCATCTTTCTTTACCACTGCATAGAACTCCATGTGTAGATGTACCACATTTTTGTTATCCAGTCATCAGTTGAGGGGCATTTGGATTGGTTCCAGGTCTTTGCTATTATGAAGAGAGCTGCAATAAACATAGCTGTGCATGTACCTTTGTGGTAGGATGCATCTTGTGGGTATATACCCAGGAGTGGTATGGCTGGGTCAGGTGGTAAGTTTATTTTGAGTCCTTTAAGAGTTCTCCACACAGCTTTCCACTGTGGTTGTACCAGTTTACATTCCCACCAGCAGTGGATGAGTGTTCCCCTTTCCCCACAACCTCTCCAGCATTTGGTGTCTTTTGTTTTCTTAATCATGGCTGGTCTTATTAGAGTGAGATGAATACCTTAGTGTGGTTTTAATTTGCATTTCCTTAATAATTAATGATGTTGAACACTTTTTAAGATGTTTTTCAGTCATCTTTACTTCCTTACTGGTGAAGTCTCTGTTCAGCTATTTACTCCATCTTTTGAGTAGATCATTTGTTTTCTTCCCTTTTTGGTTTTTAAGTAGTCTATATATTCTGGATATTAATGCTCTGTCAGATGTTTTCCTAACGTCAAGATTCCAAATGTACTTACACAAATACTAAAAATTGATAGAAATTTTAGAGCTAGATTTGCCTGGTTAAAATTCTGTTTTTTCCACTTTCTAGCTCTGTGACTCAGCTAACCCATTTAACCAAGTTTATGTCTTCCTGTATAAAATGATACTTGCTATTCCAGCCTCATATACTTTTGTAATAAATAAAATGAAACAAAATATAATCTATAGAGTACATCAAAAATACATTTCTCTATATGATTATTATAATGCAATCTTTTGATTTCCCATCATGAACCAGCAGGAAGAGCTAGCTCAGGCTGTACCTATAATCAGCTAGCTCAGGCTGTACCTATAATGATGCCAAACACAGGTGAGAACTAATAAGGTCATGCAATCATTCAAATTTTCTGATGTTTGTCTTATTTTATTTTCTGCAATAGCAGCTGGAAGGTAGTCACTCTCCTGAAATAATGCAAAATCTAAAGCTCTTTAAGACAGAATACTGTCTGTTTAGCACATACCTGCATAACTTTGAGAAACTGATATAAATTTGCCTTTTTCTGATTTCTCCATTCAAAAAGCATATTCTAGTAAATGTGTATTCTCCTACTTCATGATTCTTCAAACATTTAAAACGATAAAAATGACATAACTTTGAAAAATACTGAATCTCTCACAGATAGGCATAAGACGCCTTAGAAAAGCACATATTACAATGTTGATAATTACTAGGAGGCTTTGGCTAACAGTAACAGGTCTGCTACTAAAATACTGCCTCTTTCCAAAAATTCCATTTCTTTTTCTCTCTAAGAGAGATGAAAATAGACTTTAAGAGACAGACAACATAAAAGAAGGCTAGGGACTGACTTAATACAAATAGCATCACACCCAAGAATGTACTGAGTCTATCTGAACAAAGTAAAATGACCTGGGAGTCCGGCCTATGCCTTGGAAAGAAGTCATATATAAACACTGATGGAATGCACATTTACCAACTGTCACAAGGCAGCTAAAGATCTAGATGAACCCTGAGGAAAACAGTAGCTCCTTTGGTTTTGTTTGCTTGCTCATGAGATGAAGAGAAAATAGACACGAAGAAATATTTGAAATGGCTCCTAAGATATAACTAGTTTTACAAGAAGAATTGGAACATAGGAGATTCTGTCAGTGGACTTTTAGAGAAAGCATAATAAAGAGCTCTTTGGGGATAGTCTAGCTGGACAGGGATGTGAGGCGGCTCAGAGATGAGCTGTATCCAAATGGTTGATATGCTGCTGCCATAAGCACAGCATGAGGTTTATCTGGTATGTTCGAGAGAATGTCTCAAATGTCAAATGTGTAGGAAGAAAAGAATTATGACTGGGAGAAATTATTTATGAAAAAAAGAGAAGGCAAACCAAAAGGACCAAACGTAGTGAATTAAGAATGAAAACGTTTAGCCGGGCATGGTGGCGCACGCCTTTAATCCTAGCACTTGGGAGGCAGAGGCAGGCGAATCTTTGTGAGTTCAAGGCCAGCCTACAAAGTGAGTTCCAGGACAACTGGGGCTACAGGGAGACCCTCTCTCGAAAAGACACAACAACAACAACAACAACAACAACAACAAAGAATCAAAACATTTTTATTAGTTTGGGTAAAGCTAGAATAAGTAAAGTATTTTCATTTATGACAAATTTAAGGACACGGTAAAAACAGAATTACACGGGGAAATTTAAAAATCATTTCCAGTGAATAAATACAGTACAGCTTTGATTTGATGACTGTATAAGAACCTTACATTTGAATATGGCCTTGCCAGTTGAGGTTGGTGGCCATAGAGATACAAAGAAAATGAGCTGATGAGTCATTAGGTAAACTCACTCCACAGGACAGCCACGGAGTGTAGGAGGAGAAGGGAAAGACAGCTCAAGGATGACTGCACTGAATTTGGGGTGACTCGCTGCCAGTAAGGGAACAGGTACGTCAGGGGGAAGATGTGAGTGTATTTTGGGCCATGACACATTTGAGATTACAGAACCATATCTGCATAGAGAAGTTCAGTAGGTTGGACAGAAACTTAGGAGGGAAACTAGACCTTGGGAATCATCTAAATGGATGTGTGACTTAAAACTATGAGAATGGAGGAATCTAACAAAGATAACAGAACATCATTAGAGAAGAAACAATATTATTTTCTTTTAAAACCACAGAATTTCCTCCTATCTTACCCTAATTAAAGTAAACCTTTTCCTCTGCTTATTGCAGGTATAGGAGAAAACTGAATGAAGGTGATCATTCAGTACAGATGTGTGAATGGAGCTTAGAAAGATGGAGGACAAATGTAACAAAACACTTCATCATTTACCCACTGGCTTGCACAGGAATCTGTGCTCTTCCTGGATACAGTTAGGAGCAGCCTGCTATTGATAGGAAGAGTGATTTCCAGGCTCAGTTGGGAGTAGGTTAGTTTGAATCTGAAGATGCCTCACTCTGTGTGGGGGCAGAATGTGAGAGAAAAACAGACAGAGTGGTCCCAAGGACATCGTGGGAAGAACAGGTAAGCTGAGAGCCATGAGTCAGAAAACAACTCAGTCATCTTTCAACTATGGTAGGAAGATGTCACCAAGCTGACACAGTTGGCGAGACATCAATGGACCATTCAGTTCATTTTCCAAGCATTGTTTCAATATGGTACTCCATGTCTGCTTCCTTGGTTTTTGAGATGGAAAGACTGTAGTTCTCAAGTCGTGGTACCTACTATGTCACTACTTTCTCGTTCATAGGGACATCAGTTTGTAGGGCTTTACCTTTTGAAAAAAAGAATAAGTCTTTGACACTTTCTTCATTGTTTTAATATATTGATCTGTTTAGTTTTTCTATCCATTTTAAGCCACATTTGGTAAGTTACATTTTAAAAGAAATTTTACCATTTTCTTAATGAGCCATTTTTAATCTGCTATTTTTACATTCATACACATAAATAAATAAATAAAATTAAAAAAAAAAAAGAAAAGTACCCCATCTGAAAAGTAATGGTTTTCTACTAGTTTCTGGTTACAAAAAGATGAGAATGCAGAAACACATCTGGCTAGCTGGAGAGCTGTAGAAAAATGAATATTCCTCCATCTCTTTCCGGGGGTGATCAAGGTTACTAAGAGCCAAGGCTGTTTTTTGCTTCGTCTTACTTCTTTAGACTTATGATAAGAATCAATTCCTCCAAACCTTTGATATCAGCTTGCTCTTCTTCTTGTAGAACATGTTTTACTTCTTCTGCATCTAGTAGATATTTACAGAGAAACTGAAAGAATCTACACTGTGGCTCCTCAAAACTTCTTTTAAAAAATATTTTCACATAAAGTCATCCAAGAAAATTGCAAAACAGGTAACATAACTATTTGTATACTCCATATCCTTTTCCCCATTTTCTCCCCCCCCCTGGGTTCCTCCCTACCTTTGAATTTTATCAAAGTTACTAAACTAACAAGAACTTATTATTATATTTAAATTGTTTTTAGTCATAAAATATAATTTCTAAAGTCATTTTACAAAGAAATAAAATACTTAAACCAATGTTGGGTTAAAGGCAGAAGGATAAGAAGTTGTTCTCATTATTAATATATACAGAACAAATAAAAATCAAGCACTACAGTTTTAATACCATAAGCAAGTTATTCTAAAAACATAAGAATGGTTCAAATTTTAGAAAATAATCACAATATTCACCAGGTTAAAAATGCAAAGTGCACAAAAAATCCTACAATATTCTTGTATGTGCTAAAAAGATATTTTGATAGAATTCCATTTTCATGCCTAATTGGAAGAACAAGGGCAGCTTAAACCTCCTAGTAAAATGGTAGTAACATATAACATATAACATATATCCTTAACACAGTAATATATGCACCTGAACAACAGTAAATTATATTTAATGGCAAAACTCTTGAATATATGTCAAAATGTGTTTTTTTCTTTTTTATTAAATTTTTGCAAATTTCTTATATATTTGGTTTTATTTATATCCCCTCCCCTTTACTGCACCCTCCCTTACTACCCCCTATCCAATTCCATGTACTCTATTACACATATATATAATATATACATATGCATGTATATTTATGTATTCTAGATTATGTCAAGTAAACAACACTAACCATCACAATGTGTAAAGTGTAAATTCCCTAAATCTGGGATATATGTAGTAAGTTTAAGGAGTACCAAAGAGACCAGTATAGCTGAAGCTGAGTGAGAGAGTAAAGAAGAGAAACAGAGCACTGGGGGAAGCAGATTATGTAGGAGTCTTACAGGCTGTAGTGACATAACAGAAGCCTAATAAGGGAAACCTATTTCTTTCTTATCAAGAGGATGCAATGCGGCTGGGTCAATGACCAGGCTAAGGAACTACCCCTCTCAGGAAGACAGGTTCACCTTAGGCCATACTAAAGAGATAAGCAGAATAATTATCCCCTTAATGAGATAATGTAGTTTTCCATCCCAGAATTCACTCCTCCAACAGTGTAGCCTAAAGAGTCATAGACATTCAGCATTATAAGTCTGTCCATTTTAAGTGTGACTGTTCCATTTCTTCTCACTATCTTTTGTTTAAGCACAGTCTCCCCCAGTGCTTTGGGCTTCATTCTTTTTCTAAACCACATGACTGCCTGCCACCACAGAGCTAACCTCCATGCCTGCTTCACTCAAATGGCATGGCCTTTTTTTCTGTTTCCCCTTCATTCTCCTCTTCTAGGCAGATGCTGAGATTTACACTTTGTCTGCCCTGGAGTTTTTCTTTTAAACACTAATAAAATTGTCCTCAAGCTCCTGTTTGAGCCTATTCTTAAATTCTTTTATTTTTTATTTATTTTGTATGTGTATGAATGTACTGTCTGCATGCAGGTTTGTGCACCCATGTCGTGCAATGCTGCGGAGGTCAGAAGAGGGTGTCGGATTCCCCTAGAACTGTAGTTAAAGACAGTTCTCAGCCACCATGTGGGTGCTGGGGATCGAATCCCAATCCTCTACAAGAGCAGTTGGCGCTCTTAACTGCTAGGGCCATCTCTCCAGCCCCTTAAATTCTTTTATTAATGAGACTAAGAACCCAGAGAGGGGACCCGTATTTACCTGCTACTATCTGGTAAAAATGAAGGGATTCCCCCAAATTTCTGTTATAATAAGATGTGGGTTTTGTTCTAAATATATTGACAGACTCCACAATGTTTTAAGCTGTGGGTATTTAATCAGACTTGGTGTTTGAAGGCATCCACTCCAGCTACATACCTGGAGATAATTTTGTTTCAGTACCAGTACAGAAGTAGCAAGATTTATTTGAGAAAAATTAAACTGAAAGAGATGGGAGTGGTACACATTAGTCATGAAGCAGTGAGAAAGTGTTCAGATCCTAAATATATTTTTAAAATTTTTTTTTTATTTCTGTATGTGTATGAATGTACTGTCTGAATGCAAGTGTGTGCACCGGTGTCATGCAATGCCACGGAGGTCAGAAGAGGGTGTCGGATTCCACTGGAACTGGAGTTCTCCTGGAATTGGAGTTTCAGACGGTTCTCAGATGCCATGTGGGTGCTGGGCATCGAACCTGGGTCCTCTGTAAGAGCGGTTGGTGCTCTTAACCGCTAAATATATTTTGAAGGTAGAACTAATGGGATATCCTAATAGACCGAATATAGGGTATGTTTGTTGAGGACACGTTAAGTGAGGACATGTAGAATTTGTGATGTCTGTAAGACATACAATTATTGATAGCTAGTTGTCAGGCACTCAAGTTGTAGGTGGAAGAACAGATCTGAGCCAGAAGTATAAATGTGGGAGGTACAGGTAAATAAGTACTTAAAAGTTATTAGTGAACATGAAATTGCTGACATACATACTGTACATAGACACAGGAAGTTTAATAAGGACGGAGCCTTGGGGATGGATATTCCTATTTTGAGATTATGGAAAGGGGAAAACCTGAAAAGAGTGACTAGAGGAGTAAAAGACAATCCTAGAAGCCATCATCTGAATAAAACTTCCCAGGGTAATAGGCATGGCCAATTATGGGAAATACTGTCGCTAGACTAAGAGAAGGACAAAGATTAACCACTTACCAGCATCAAAAGGTTATCAGTGATCCTGAAGAAAGCAGTTTCCATGCAGTCATGGCAAATGACTATTAGCATAGTTTCTTCTTAGTTTTGTTTTCCTCTCCAGGCTGAGGATCCAGCCCAGAGCCTGCTGACTGCTGGGCAAGTACTCCAGCACACAGAGCTATCTCTCTAGCACCCAGCGAAATGGTTTTAAAAGAAAAGGAAGGAGACACTGGAGAATATGCAGTACAGACAATATTTTTGTATGCTTATTTGAGACAGGGTTTCATGTAGCCCATGCTGGCCTTGACCTTGGTATGTAGCCAAAGATGACTCTGAATTTCTGATTCTCTAGTCTCCACTTCCCTAGAACTAGAATGATAGAAGTGTACGCTACATATGCTTCACATGATATTTTTTAAAAGGGTGCTGTGTAAAGAAATTGAGTGGTGGTTGTTGAGGGAAGTAGAACGAAGATCATTTTTATAAGTGAATTGGAAGAACTGAAGAGAAAGAGTACAATCTAGAATGCCATCTCTGACTAGAAAAGTAGGGAGGGGGTTTAATGAATGGAAATTGGCAGTAGATAGGAAGATGGTGTGGTCAACTTTGTCAGCTTGACATAACCTAGAATCACTTGGGACTGTAGAGTCTCAATGAGAGATTGTCTTTATTGGTTTAGCTTGTGAGTATGTCTCTGGGGAATTGTCTTAGCTAATAAATGTAGGAAGACCCAGTCCATAGTGGGCGGCACCATTCTCCTAGGCTGGGCAACTGTACAAGAGCAGACCAATCAAGCTGAACACAGCAAGCAAGCAAAGCAAGCATGCATTTATTTCTCTTTAGTCTTTGCTGTGGATGTGATATGACTAGTTCCTTCGAATGTCTGCCGATGTCTCCACAATGATGGACTTTAGATTATAACCTGGGATTATAAGAGTCTTACTATGTATCCCTAGCTGGCCTGGAACTCATATAGACCAGGCTGGACTCCAACTCACAGAGATCTGCCTACACTTGCCTTCTAAATTACTTTTCTCAGGGTAACACCAACAGGAATGAAACTAAGAGATGGTTGGTTGACTTTTGCTTTGGGCCAGGGCTGTTTTAAATTATGAACTTGTAACTATTCCCTCTCCGTCAAGCCTCATCTAGTTCTCTAGATGGAAAACTCCAGGAAGATAAAAATCATATTTATTGTTTCCACCAATACGTAGCCAGAAACTATGCACTTATTCAATGTGACCTGATCCATAGAACACAGGCCCTGCCACTGTGCTGGGCTAATGCTTATCCATGTCAGTGTTCTTCCTTCTTATATATGAATAAGTCTTACAGTGGAAAGTATTAGGAATGAGAAGATCTTTCTTTAGAAAACATTTTTTCTTTTTTCTTTTTAAAAAATATTTTAATGCTGGGCATGGTGGCACACGCTTTTAATCCTAGCACTTGAGAGGCAGAGGCAGGCAGATCTTTGTGAGTTCAAGTCCAGCCTGGTCTACAGAGTGAGTTCCAGGACAGCTGGGGCTACAGGGAGACCCTGTCTTGAAAAGAAAAAAAAAAATTTTATTATTTATTTTGTGTGTAAGGGCTTTGCCTGTACGTGAGGGCACCATGTGCATGCAATGCCAGCAGAGACCAGAAGAGGGCAATGGATCACCTGGAAGAGTTATTAACCCTCACATGGGTGCTGGAAACCAAACCCAGTTCTGCCAGACCAGCCAGTGCTCTTAATCACTGAGCCATCTCTCCAGCCCCTATTTTCCTTTTTCAAAAAAGTTTATTTATTTATTTATTTATTTATTTATTTATTTATTTATTTATTTAATTTATTTTTCTTTTTAGAAAGTAATGCTTATTTTATTTTATTTTATTTTATTTTATTTTATTTTTTTGGTCTTTTTGAGACAGAGTCTCCCTTTAGTCCCAGCTGGCCTGGAGCTCACTATGTAGACCAGGCTGGACTTGAACTCACAGAAATCCACCTGCCTCTGCTTCCTGAGTACTGGGATTTAAGGCGTGCACCACCACCCCCAGCCAAGATTTATTTATTTTTTTTATGTGTATGTGTACACAACTGGGTGAGTTTATGTAAATCACATGTGAACAGATTCTTGCAGAAGCCAGAAAATGTCAGATCTCCTGGAACTAGAGTTACAAATAATTGTAAATGACCTGATGTGGTTTGGGGAATGGAACTCTGGTCCTCTGGAAGACCAGCAGGCAATCTTAACACTATGCCATCTCTCTTGAAAACATCTCTTAATATCTAAAGAGCTATTACAAATAAGTAACAAAAATAGTAATATATCAAGAGAAAAATAAGATACATGATGTGTACTGCACTAATGAAGGATACAAATGGCCTTTAAGTGCACAAAAAGAGCCAGGCAGGGCAACGCTGACCCATAATGCCAGCATTTGGAAGGCTGAGGCAGGAGGATGACAAGTTTGAGGGATGCCTGGGGTTGATAGTAAGACTGTCTCAAACAAAATAACTTATGGATACTCAATATATGACCATGAGTTATTAATATATTTGATTAAGTTAAGCCGAGGTTACTCACTGGAGATTTGGGGTTAAACTCATTCTACGGATGACCTGGTTTGGATTTCTTTTTTTTTGTTTTCCTTTTGGTCTTTTTGAGACAGGATCTCCCTGTAGCCCCAGCTGTCCTGGAACTCACTCTGTAGACCAGGCTGGCCTTGGACTCACAAAGATCCGCTTGCCTCTGCCTCCCAAGTGCTAGGATTAAAGGCGTGCGCCACCACACCCAGCTGGATTTCATTTCTTAAAAACAAATTAAGCCAACATTGGAAAATTGAAAAACTGAATAGATCTAGGATTTTAGCCTCTGAAAGCACTTGGCCTGTATTTTCATCTGGCAGCAATCAGTTACAGCTAAGAAATGGCTGCCCTCTTCAAAGGGCTGCATATTCTCCAGTTTGACATCTCTACACTCTGCCTAAGTATCTCTTGCTATATGAAAGGAAAAAAGAAAATTAGACAGAGGTACCAATCTGTCAAGAAAGATTGGGGGAAAGTACACATATCTGTTAGCGAAGACTCATTTAGTGTTTCGTTTACCTCAGTCAGCTTCACTTCTTTATATAAAAAGCTGTCCCAATACACACTACACTTGTGGCATCTGGGTCACAGTCATGTCCAAATGCCTGAGACCCATCTGATTTTCTATATTGTCTTTCTATACTTATGCTCTATCTTCATGTATTGACTTTCTATCTTTCATGTGTTTACCTTTTGGAGAGAAGTCATACTTCCTTAATTCCCAACTGATTAGCGCGAATCCGACACCCTCTTCTGACCTCCACGGCATTGCACAACACAGGTGCACAAACCTACATACAGACAGTACATTCCTACACATAAAAATAAATAAAATCTATAAATAAAAAAAGCTGCAACTTTCCTTCTCTATTGTCAGCCTAACTGAAATCCTGGAATGGTCCCTGGCCTCTTTTCTGCCCTCTTCCCTCCCTTATCAGATAAGTTGTTACGGACCCTGAAAAAAAGAAAAACTAACAGTGATGTTTACTGTGTGGCCACAAAATATAGCTATAAACTGATATTTCAAGTAGAAGTGGAATGTTATAAATATTTGTTCAAACTACACAAACATCATATTTGCATATGGGGTCAAACAATCCTGTTGTACACTGGCTTGGCCCATGTGAGCCATTATGAATCCTTGGTTATGACTGCCTGACATCCCCATATATAACAGGGACTGAAGGGCAGCAGAGAAAGGACAGGCATTACTGTGGGAATTGGGTGTGGGAGAGGTGAGAGAGGTGGTGTTGATGTCCATTTCACCAGGCTGCATAGATAGTGTTCACAGGAGAGTTGAGGAAGAGGTTGATTCATCAGGGCCCTGAGGACTAGTACGGAGAGAAACGCTGGTCTTTGGGAGATAGGAGAGGCCAGGCCAAGCAGGCCAAGACAGCCACACCAAGACAACTGTGTGTGAGGAGCTACTCAGAGGCCCTGAGGTGGCAGCAGTAGTCCTGGATGAGACGGCTGGATGACTCATGAATTAGAGAGCTAGACGGGGAACTGTCCCCATGATATACGCCACTGGATGCTACATTTCTCTCTTGACTAAACAAATGAAGGGATTTTTTCATGCTGTATTGGACCTTGCTAGCATTTTTTTTCCAGTATTCCTTTTATTGTTCAAGACCAATTTGTACTTGCTTGTAGTAGACAGTGATGAGCTTTCAGAAATCCTGACCACCCTCTGTAAACAGGATTCTTTACATAATGCCCATAGGTCCTTACATATTTGTGAAAGCACACAGAACAGTAAAGGCATTTGATAAGGAATTTTAAACTAAGGCACCCCACATGCATGGGAAAGGACACTCTTGAAAACTACAAGGTTGTTGGTCAGGGAGGTCACTGAGGCCCCACAGACTATAAGGCTATTGCCGCTGCTGTTGGTTGCCTGCCAGAACTAGATGGTAAGACCCTATTGCTAAGGACACTGCAAATTTTGGCTTCAGGACATGGAGAAATCAGCTAGGACATAGCTTGGAGACTCCTTCCTGGCTAGCTGGCTTTTCAAGCCCTGGAAAGTGCTATGCACGCTGCTGGGGGAAAATGGCCACTAACAGTCAAGCTACACAAGATATACCCCCTGATACAATAACAGCACTACTGGTATGGGCACAACCATCTACTTTCTGACTGAATTTAAGGCCTGCTCCACAGGAAAGAATACTGCTCTTGCACTTGGTGGGGGGAGGGGGGGAGTCAAAGGACCCAGTGGGGAAACAACTGCTATTCTTTTATTAAATGTTATATTCCTGTCAAGTCACCTTCAGAGTTTGGGGTTTCACGTTGAGGTCTTTGATCCATCTGGAGTTGACTTTTGTACAGGGCGAGAGGTAGGGGTTTAATTTCATTCTTCTACCAGTGGTGATCCAGTTTTGCCAACACCACTTGCTGAAGATGCTGTCAGTAAGTTATTTAACAGGGAGAGACTGTATTGACAGGCTGATAAAAATGTCTGGTCTGCTGGCAGTTATAATTGTAAAGTAAACTAATAAACTATATTTTTCTTTTTTTTAATTTTATTTAGTTCTGCATGTGTATGAGTGTACTGTCTGCATGTAGGTTTGTGCACCTGTGTCATGCAATGCCGCGAAGGTCAGAAGAGGGTCTCGGGTTCCCCTGGAACTGGAGTTCTCCTGAAACTGGAGTTACAGATGGTTCTTAGCCGCAATGTGGGTGCTAGGGATCAAATCCGGGTCCTCTGCAAGAGCAGTCGGTGCTCTTAACCGCTAGGCTATCTCTCCAGCTCCTAAACTATATTTTTCAACTATACAATAGTCTTTTGGAAAGTTTTATTGAGTTGGATTAATTATCCAAAGTCCTTAGCATTTTCAAATCAAAAGCTGAAAGGTCAGATTTTAGCCTTGGTAACCTCACTAGGAGCCAGTGCTTAGGAAGCCCATCCTGGATAGCTTATTGGCTTCTAATCAAAATCATAATTACCAGCTCTGAGGGAAACACTGAATCACAAAAGTCATGGTTACCACTTACTCTATGCATTCCTTAGTAACTCAGCAAAGGCCATCAACAGCCCCTATAAACCATCTAATAAAGTCAGAGAAAGTTTTTTTTTATTTGAACACTTCCAATGTGCTTCTTTAAACTATCATTTTTAACTAGGCATGGTGGCAAGCTACAAACTGAGGCACCGTCTCTCAAAAAAAAAAAAAAAGAAAGAAAGAAAGAAAGAAAAGATAAAGAAAAACCCACCAATCTTCTAATGGGAAAAACAGTGGAAGTATGTACTGGAGGTATACCCAAGAGCACCACAAAAGACAGAGAGAAAGAAAGGGACAGGAGGGAGGGAGGTGGGAGAAAGGAAGGAAAACAGGAAAGATATTCCTTTAAACTTTTAATTTACATTTTCTTGATCACTTGTGGAACTAAGCATCTTTTATGCTATAATCATTTGTTTCTCTATAAATTACCTGCTTATATCATCTGCCATTTTTCTTGTGTTTTCTTCTCCTATCTCTTTGAGACATGGTGACTTTTCTCACATATATTTATATCTTGTGTGTGGCTGACTTCTATTTATTGACTTGTTATCTTTGAGGGTTGCATGGCATTTGTTGCTGTACAGAATCATTTTTATAAAGTATTTTTATTGTCTCTATTAAGTCTTTATTTCTTTTTTAATTCTTTATTTTTTATTTTATTTATTTATTTATGTGTATGAATGCACTGTCTGCATGTAGGTTTGTGCACCCGTGTTGTGCAATGTCTCAGAGGTCAACCAATAGGCCATCTCTCCAGCCCCAAGTCTTTATTTCTTACTTAGGAAACTTCTCTTTATCCTCAGGTAATTCTGCCATTTTTTTTCTAATAATTTCATTTTTTTTGCTTTGTATCTGTCATTAAGATGAGGGGAGTTCAAATTATTTTTAAGAAGCACATCTGCATCAGTCCTACCTCCCCTATTTCTCTGGTTTCATCCATATTTTACAATAAAGGGTCAGACCCATGGCAGTGCATGATACCTGGAACCTGGGGGCAGGAGGATCAAGTTCAAGGCCAGCCTTGGCTACAAAGTAAGTTTGAGGCCAGCCAGGGCTACATGAGATCATCTCAAAGATGATCTCATGTAGGGGGGCAGTCTGAGAATTACATCATATAAAATATAAAAAGCACTTTGGCCAGTAATCCTAGTCTTTTCTGTATTTTTATTCAACCAAGTTTCATACTGATAGCCCAGCTCAACTTTCAAACACCTTCTAACTATCAAATACTATATTACAAATTAGTATTGTGTATTATTACAAGTCGGGTCTGCCTATATGTAATCCATCTCCTTAGTGCTGATACAGTATTCAAGAGAAGACAGTCTCTTCATTTAGGCCCAGCTTAAAAGATGGCTTCCTTAGGGGGCTTTACACAACCATCTTGGAAAATCTCCAGCTTTCTCCACCCTTCTGCACTGCTGTGTTCATTTTACAACCGTGGTTCTTAGAACAACCCCAAAAAATGACATCTCATGCTTGTTTATCCTCTATCTCGCCACAGGGCAATGACTTTATCTTGTTTACCACTCTGTCTCCAGGATCTATGAGGATGACTTAGACAGAGGCTGAATAAATTACCGAAGAGTTGTTGAGAATATAATCAAGAAAAAAAGCACAGTACTACACATACTAGAAGAAATGAATCTTTGCTTTTGTCAGTCATGGGATTTAGGCTTGTTAAATATGTATTAAGGAAAAGGACAAATTAAGTAGTATGAATGTTTGGTAGATCAGGAATTTACATTACTTAAAGAAAATAAACCTGGGTGTGGTGGTGCATGCCTTTAATCCCAGCACTCCGGAGGCAGAAGCAGGTGGATCTCTGTGAGTTCAAGGCCAGCTGGTCTACATAGCGAATTCCAGGCCAGCTGGAGGCTACAGACCCTGTCTCAAAAAAGACCAATAAATAAATAAATAAATAAATAAATAAATAAATGCCTTTAAAAACCAACTAACCAGTTTGCCTATTTTAGTTCTAGCCTTATTCTTCACTGTGGAGCTTAATTATATTTGAACACACCTATGTAATGTAATATTAAGTCACCACTAATAAGAGATGATGCAAGAATGGTAATTTTATGGGAAAAAGTATGCAATAAGTATTTAATTTACCACCACGCTTTCAACAAGAACACACACACACACACATATGAATGTAAATGTACTTTGGAGAGACATACTTCAGAACACTAACAGTGACTGTTCCTGGATAATGTAATTATATTTAATTTTTCTTTGTTCTTTCCTTTCTCTAAAATAAACATGTTAGACAAAACTTAAGAATTTGTTTCGATATAAGCAAAGTCATAGCATGCAACTGAGCTGATTTGTACTTAACATCTGTCCGCTCTCCATCTGTTCTATGTTCTTATGCTTCAGAGACTGGAAAGCTAAAAAGAAATTTCCCAGAGGACCTTGTAGGAAAAAAAAAATCACCTAAGACTTACAAACCAAAAGTAATACAGAAGGTGTCTGGCTGTTACTCAGCTACAATTCAAGTGGTGTGTTTAGATGCAGAGGCTGCATTTTTCTACACTCCAGTGTACAACTGACTGTCCAGCTGTGGCAGATTGTTTGTTCCTAGAACATAGCAACAGCACTTTCTAACTCCAGTAGTCTCGACAAGAGACACCTTCACTGTTGCAGAAGGAATACCTTCCCTAAGAGGCCAATGTGCTTTACTACAATTGTGGAGACCCACATTTGAGCCCTCTCTCTCCTCCAGACCTTCCAATAATTCTAGAAGAAAAGGACAGTAGCTTCCAAACACCCAATACTAATAATCCTCCCTTTTCCTCTAATAGTTAGCATGATTTGATTCCCAAAGTTAGTAAAGATATAAAACTAAGGGCTGGTAGATGGCTTAGCAATTAAAAGCACTATCTGCTCTTGCAGAAGACCTGGGTTCAGTTCCCAGCACCCACATAGTGGCTAATAACCATCTGTAACTACAGTTCCAGGGAAGGAATGGAATCCAAACACAAAACCATGGCTATACACCCAGGGAAAAAGAATCACTAAATACACTGAAATGTTCTTGAGGTCATCTCTATTGGCAAACTTATGGGTGACAAATCTTTATTTTTGCTTATTTGTTTTCTATCATTTTAAGGGAGAAATACTTTTATCCTCTCCTTGCCATTTCAAACAAAGAAACAAAATCCTTTTACAGGGAAAAAATTGGAATATATCTTGAAATGTTACAAGCAAATAGGAATAGCTAAAGGTATTAATGTTAAGTAGCACCATAATTCAGAAGCATGTTTCACATTCTTAAAAGGAGAACAATGCCACATACCCATGATCCCAGACCAAATATTTGCCTCTTCTAGTGGTGCAGTCAGGCTGACTACTCTCTGCTGGAAAAAGGGCAGCTATGCTAGAAAGTAAACATACACAGTGAGACTAGGCAGTGCTGCAAATGCTGGAAACTTGTTTACAACAGCAGAAGTGTGTCCTTAGAATTGGCAAACGACAGCAAAACAGAATGCACATGCCTTTACTGACCCAAGGGTTAAGTGAGATGCTAGAAAAGGCAAAAGTTAAATAAGCAAGGGATGTTCTTTAAAATACTCCTTCCAAAACAACAACCACGCAACTAGCATGTATCTATTCCTAGATTGCTCAGGCCTCCATTTTTTTTAGCCATTAGCTCCATAACTTAGTTTCAGGTCAATAATAGATAGGACGAGATCAAGCCATGAAGTGCACCAATGCATTTTTAATAACAAAAGAAACAAACTATTCTTAAATGAGGACTATTCCTACCACCATATTTTATCAGAATTAGATTAATAAAACTTATTAACATAGTTTTATTAATTTTAAATGTCAAATTTATTCATTTATTCTTTGTGTATGAGTTCCATGCATGTTAAGTGCACATGTGTTGTGCTGTGCCCACAGAGGATAGAAGAGGGCATTAGGTTCCCTGGAACTGGAGTTACAGGTGGTTGTTAGCTGCAATGTGGGTGCTGGGATTCCAAACCAGGTCTTCTCTAAGAGCAAAATGTGCTCTTAACTGCTGAGCTATCTCTTCAGCTCTTAATTTCAAATTTTTAAAATATATGTATATATCTGTGTAAGTATATGCGATGTGTGCAGGTGTCTGTGGAGGCCAGAAGAGGGTGTCAGATCCCCTAAAGCTGGAAGCATAGGCAGTTGTGAGTCACCTGACGTGGGTGCTAGGAACTGAACCTATGTTCTCTGGAAGAGCACCAAGTGATTTTAACTGCTAAACCATCTCTCCACTCCCTACAATTTTTTTTTTTTTCTTTTCTTTTTCTTTTTTTTTTTTAAGGTTTTTAAGATGGTCTCATTATAGCCTCAGCTGGCCTGGGACTTACTATGTAGGCCAGGCTGGTCCAGATCACAAAGAAAATCCCCTGCCTCTGCCTCCTGAGTGCTGAAATTAAAGGTGTGCACCACCTCCCCTGGCTCTTACAAAGCTGTTTTTGTTTTTGTTTTTATTTTTTTGTTTGTTTTTGTTTTTTTGTTTTGTTTTGTTTTAATGGATAGGAAGAAATTTTAATAATGGTAAATATCAATCCAACTATGTCAATAATCACTTTGAATGTTGATTACTTAAATACATCAGTTACAGGAAAGGGGTTGCCAAAGTGGATTTAAATAAGTAAAATTCCATAACATTTTTCTAATAAACAACCTACTCAAAATCTAAAAGTTCAGAAGAGGAAAGGGATGGAGCCACCCACGTGTCCACTGATGGATCAGTGAGTGAACAAAATGTGTTTTGTTATAAAACATGTTAGCACAAAGTTATTCAGCCTTATTAAGACATTATAATACAGGCTACAACATGGATTAACTTTGTCATTATTCTAAGTTAAATAATTCAGTCAAAACCAGGAATGGTAGTGCAAGCCTTTAGTCTCAGCACTGAGAAGGCAGAGACAGGCAGATCACTGTGAGTTCAAGGCCAGCCTGGTCTACATGGTGAGTTCCAGGCCAGCTGGGGCTACATGGAGACACTGTCTCAAAATAAAAAAAAATAAAAAAAAAAATCAGTCAAAAATTATTTAAATTAGAATATTATACTATTTAATTTATACGAGTCACTTAAGAACAGTCTAATTCTTAAGGGCAGGAAGTGGCTGCCAGGTCTGGGTAAAGGAACGAAGTTACTGGTTGGTGGCAATGGTTTTCTTTTTTTTTTTTATTTTAACTTTTTTTTTTTTATTGATGCTTTGTGCATTTCATACATCATTTTCCGATTCAGTTCAGGCATATTTCCCTTTCCCTCTCCCCCCTCCCCCACCCCATCCCAGATCATGTACTCTGCCATATCTGTCCTGCATCTTTCTCTCAGTTATTTTTTTCCATTTTTTAGCTATAAGTGATAATCCATGAGTACAAGCATCCGTCATGTAAAACCAATTTACAGGCTGTTGTGCCCAAACCCCCACAGCTCCACCTTCCAGCGGGGGGTGAGGGGCGGTATGTTCAATCAAGTTGATCAAATGAGTTTTCAATTGGAGATAATGAGAAAGTTCTGGAGACAGACAGTGGTGATGGTTACACTTACACACAGAGGTACAATGAATACTCAATACCACGAAACTATACACTTAGAAGTTAATTTAAATTAGATATATATTACCACAGATATATAAAAATAGTTGGCTTTTGGGACTGGAAAGATAGCTCAGCAGTTAAAGTGCTGACTGCTCTTGCAGAGGACCCGAGTTCAATTCCCAGCACCCATATGGCCATCTTAAGCTGGGTGTGGTGGTGCATGCCTTTAGTTCCAGCATCGGGGAGGCAGAGGCATTCAGATCTCTGTGAGTTCAAGGCCAGCCTGGTCTACAAAGTGAATCCCAGGCCAGCTGGGGCTCTGCAGGGAGATTCTCACACACACACACACACACACACACACACACACACACACACAAAGTTGGCTTTAGACAAGGAAGACTCTCAAAGGAAGAAATGCCTTGTCAGTTCTCCAAGAAGATGTAGAACAGTAAATAAACATCCTTCCACTTCATCAAAGTACATGGTACAAAATCTGATAGAAAGGAGAAATTTAAAAAATTCTACTAATGTAGTTAGAGATTTCAACACTCCTGGCAGAAACTGATAAATAGAAAGTGTAGAAAAAGTAACAGGGATATGGATGACCTGAATGACATGGCCAATCAATCTGATTTAATGAGCATTTGTAGAAAACTACCCAACTACAGAATCCATGCTAGCATTGAAATTTTGATACAACATAATTTGATGGTATTTAGATTCTCTCCCCATCCCAACTTCCATTCATGGCCTCCTACCCAATTTAATGCACTCTAATATGTATATAATATATATATATATATATTATATGTTATATTATATAATATATATTAGAGTATATTACATATTATATATGTATATGTGTGTATGTATAAAATAAGGCCTATAGGTTCCAATTTGTGTCTCCAAATTGTCCTTCAGTGTGGGTCTATCCACTGGAGTCTGGTTAACCTACCAGTCTCGTCCCTGTAAGAGAGTGTCTCTGCCCGCCTCAGCAGCCATTTGTTGCCACAATTTCCTTAGGTAAGGCTGGACCTTCTTTTTAAAAATATTTTATTATTTTCATTTTATGTGTATGAGTGTATTACCTATATGTGTGTAAGTGCACCCGTGTCAGGCAATGCCCACGGAGGTCAGAACAGGGTATCAGATCCTCCGGAAATGGAGTTATGGATGGTTGTTAGCCCCTATGTGGGTGCTGGGATTCGAACCCAGGTCCTCTGCTAGAGCAGTCAGTGCTCTTAGCTGCTGAGCCATCTCTCCAGTCCCAGGTTGGAGCTTCTTATTCCACACATCTATGCTGGGATTTTTTTGTTTGTTTGTTTGAACTTGCATGGCATTTGTCCATGCCATCGCCATTGCTGTGAATCCACATGAGTAACAGACCAGCTGTCTGGAACACTCGAGTTCCTTGTGGTCATCCACCACCTCAGGTTATTTCTGCCCCCTTCTCTACAATGATCCCTGAGCCTTGGGGGGCAGCAGTTTGATATAGATGTCCTATTCGGAGATAAGCACTCCTGCTGCTTCTTGTTTTCTGCATGTTGACCAATTGCTGGTTTCTGTGTTAATCACCAACTGTTGCATAAGGAAACTTCTCTGATAAGAGTTGAGAGATGCATTAATCTATGGGTATGACAATAAGTCATTAAGAATCAGTTGAAGCCTGGCGTGGTGGTGCACACCTTTAATATTGGAACTAGGAAGGCAGAAGCAGGAGGGATCTCTGTGAGTTCAAGACCAGCCTGGTCTACATAGTGAGTTCCAGGTCAGCTGGGGCTACAGAGAGACTCTGTCTCAAAAATACAAGAAAAAAAAAAAAAAATCAGTTGACTATGGTAACTATTTAGTAGAAAACTACCTTAGTTTCTCCTTTATGTTCGGTGTGACCTCTTCAGCCTCATGTTCCTAAGCCCGATTTCAATGTCAGGTATGGGCTGCATCCCAGAAAGCAGATCTTAAGTCCAATTAAAGAACAGTTGGTTACTCTCATAATATTTGTGCTACTATTGTGTTGATGGGCAATACCAGGCCCGTTGTTATTACAGATCACAGCATTCACAGCTGGGTGAAGATGATTTCTTCCTCCAGTAGCTTGCATTGCACCTTTGGCAGGCACTATGAACACGAGGCAGTAGAGATGAGGCCCTGAAGTCAGCACCAGCTTGATTTCTCTGTGTTTGTTCTACAGCTCATGCACGTTATGTCTTCAGCAATAGGACCTTACCCTTAAGTTCTGGTGGGTAATGAAGAACAGGGGCAATGGCCAATATTCGTTGAGGGTCTCTAGGATCCTTGGTCAACAGCTTCTAGAGTGGGAGTCCATTCCTGATACTGAGGTTTTATTTGTTTGTTTTCCATTACACTATGATGGCTAGAAAGGGCAATATCCCCGTTACAGGATAACTCCTTTTAATCTTTTTTATGATGTATATTCATATGCTTTAAGAAGTTTCTATAGTGACAGGTTTCCACGTGGCTTTTTCTAAAGGCCTTTAGTGTTACTTATCTCTCTGTATATTTCCTCCTCTGCCCTGCGCTCCCATTCCCCCACCAGTTTAACCCTTCCTAGTCTAAGGTTCCTCCTTCCTCTTTCGTATTACTATATTTCACCACTCCTCTAAGGAAGGCTGCCCCCACCCACGGCTGTTTATTAGTTTCCTGACCTGTGAATTTTCAAATTGAAACATGCGTACCAAAAATTTCAAAGCTAGCATCCAGCTACATGAAAGAATCCATGACATTTGTCTTTCTGGGTCTGGGTTACTTCACCCAGCATGATTGTTTCCACTTCTATCCATTTACCTGTAAATTTCACAATTACCTGTGAAAATCACAATCATGTTTTTTGTTTTGTTTTGTTTTGTTTTGTTTTGTTTTTTTGGTCTTTTTGAGATAGGGTCTCCCTGTAGCCCCAGCTGTTCTGGAACTCACTCTGTAGACCAGGCTGGCCTTGAACTCACAAAGATCTGCCTGCCTCTGCCTCCCAAGTGCTAGGATTAAAGGCGTTCACCACCACGTCTGGCTGAACGCAATCATGTTTTTATTTAAGAGCTGAGTAATATTCCTTTGTGTACATGTACCACACCTTCATTATCCATTTATCAGTTGATGGACACCTACCTTGCTTACAATTTCTGGTTATTATGAAAATGACAGCACTGGTCTACATAGCGAGTTCCAGGGCAGCTGGGGCCACAGGGAGACCCTGTCTCAAAAAAGGAAGGAAGGAAGGAAGGAAGGAAGGAAGGAAGGAAGGAAGGAAGGAAGGAAGGAAGGAAGGAAGGAAGGAAGGGAGGGAGGGAGGGAGGGAGGGAGGGAGGGAGGGAGGGAGGGAGGGAAGGGAGGGAGGGAGGGAGGAAGGAAAGAGAGAGAGAGAGAGAGAGAGAGAGAGAGAGAGAGAGAGAAAGAAAGAAAGAAAGAAAAGAAAGAAAAAGAGAGAGAGAGAGAATGACAGCAATGTACTTGGATAAACAGGCATTTCTGTAGTAGGGTATAGAGTCTTTTGAGTATATACCCAAGAGCAGTATAGCTGGATCCTATGGTAGATCAATTTCAAACTTTTTGAGGAACCTCCACCCTGATTTCCATAGTGGCTAGATCAGTTTGCACTCCCTTAGCAGTGGACCAGAATTCCCCTTTCTCCACATCCTCACCACCATTTGTCATTGTTTTTTGGAACTTTGGCATTCTGAAAGGGGTAAGATAAAATCTCAAAGTGATTTTAACCAGCATTTTTCCAATGACAAAAGATGCTGAACATTTTTTTAACAATACATGTATTTTTACTGAATTTTTGTGCATTTCATATAGTACATCTCAATCGTATTTAGAGTCCTCTCCTATCTGGTTTTTTTGTTTGTTTGTTTGTTTTGGTCTTTTTGAGACAAGGTCTCCCTTTAGTCCCAGCTGGCCTGGAGCTTGCTATGTAGACCAGGCTGGCTTTGAACTCACAGAGATTCACTTGCCTCTGCCTCCCGAGTGCTGGGATTAAAGGCGTATACTACCACACCCGGCGGCCCCCTCCCATCTGTATTCAATCCATAGGCCTCCTCACTGGATTTCCTGCACTGTCATACATGTTAAGGCTTACTGAGTCAAGTTCATGTCCCCAGATGTCCGTCCACTGGAGCCTGGTCAGCCTATTTAGCCTCATCTAGCCTCACTTCCTTAAACAACAACCTCCCTCACTGGGCAGTTTCCAATAGTTCTCAGATAAAGTTGGGGAGGTTCTTACACAACTCCCCCGTTTTATGCTGGTTTTTTGTCTGGTTTGAGTTTGCATGGGTCTTGTGCATGGTGTCACAAACAAAAACTATAGGCCCATATTCTTTTTTTTTTCTTTTTGGTCTTTTCGAGACAGGGTCTCCCTGTAGCCCCAGCTGTCCTGGAACTCACTCCGTAGACCAGGCTGGCCTTGAACTCACAAAGATCCGCCTGCCTCTGCCTCCTGAGTGCTAGGATTAAAGACATGTGCCACCACGTCCAGCAGGCCCATATTCTTAATGAACACAGATGCAAAAATTCTTAACAAAATACAAACCACATACACACATCAGAAAGACCATCTGCCATTATCAAGTCAGCTTTATTCCAGAGATGCAGAAATGGTTCAATATACCTAAGTCAATAAATGTAATAAATCATGTAAGTGGACTTAAAAACAAACAAAAAATCACATAACCATCTTAATAGATGCAGAAAAAGCCTTTGACAAAATCCAACATGTATTAATGATAAAAGTCCTAGAGGAAATTGGACCGGAGGGAACATACCTGAACATTCTTTCAAGTATTTCTCAGTCATTTATGTTTCATCTTTAGAAAACTCCCTGTTCAGCTCTTGACCTACTTTTAAAAAAATATATTATTTTTATGATAATGAGTGTGTTGCCTGCATATGTGTAAGAGCACCCGTGCCATGCAGTGCCAGGGGAGGTCATAAGAGGGCAGCAGATCCCTTAGAATTGGAGTTACGGTGGTTGTTAGCTGCCATGTGAGTGCTGGGAATCAAACCTGGGTCCTCTGGAAGAGCAGTCAGTGCTCTTCGCTGAGCCATCTCTCCAGCCCCACCTCATTTTTGCATTGTGGGGCTTTTTTGAGTTCTTTGGAAATTGGAGATACTGACCTGTCAGAGAAACAGCTCAGGTTTTTCCCCATTCTGTAGAGTGCGTCTTCATTCAGATGATGATTCCCTTTCGTGTTTTTAGTTTAATGAGCTCCCATTTGTCAATCATTAAAACTAATGCTTACACTGTAGGAGTCCTGTTCTGAAAATCCTTTCCTGTGCCTTTAAGGTCCAATGCAGTCCCTACTTTCTCCTCTGATTCAGGATATCAGGTCTTATGTTGAGGTCCTTGGTCTATTTAGTTTTCTGCAGGGTGACATTTTAAAAATGTCATTTGAAACTAGTTCCTCTTAATTGTATCTTTCAATAACAAGCTTTAAGTTTTGATGAACTCCCATTTTGGTCTTTTATGATTCCTGCTTTTTGTGACTTCAGAAACCTGTGGTTAGCCTTAAGTTACAAAGATATTCACTTGTGTTACTTGGGAGAAGAAAACAAAACCTTTATACTTTTTGCTATTGTGTTTAAGTCTATGATCAAAAGTAAAATTCCTGAGAGGTTTGGAAGGGGGTCATGGTTAACTTTGTTTTTCCATGTGGAAATTCAAGTCTTTCCTTGTTGGATTTCTTTTACTTTTGTTAAAAAAAAGTTTCAAGTGATCATATACATGAATTCACAGTGGTTGAAACAGCATGCACAAGACTTATGCAAGCTTAAGCCAAACTCTGGGCACCAAGGTAAGCATGAAGTCCCACTCCTAGATGAGGAGCTAATAATGACTGCTGATGGCTGATGGGAAGGAAGTCAGTTTTAAGGGTGTGTGACCACTGCTGATGAGGGAGAGCTGGGGGGAACTTAAGCTGACTTGGAAAGCAGGGCCAGGACCTTCTAAGTGGAGCTGTGCTTCTTCCCAGGACTTTGCACAACTACTGTTAACTACTAATGGTAGGAAACCTTGGTAATGCTCATAATGGCCAGAATAAAGAGGGAGGGACAGGTGCTGGACAGATGGCTCAGAGGTAAAGAGCTCTGGCTGCCCTTACTGAGGTCCCCGGTTCAATTCCCAGCACCCACATGGTAGCTAACAAACATTTGCAACCCCAGTTCCAGGGGATCCGATGCCCTCTTCTGACCTCCCTGGGCATTGCATGAGAGGGGTGACAACATACACATACAAGCAATATACTCAAACACATAAAATGAAAATAAAATTTTTTTTGAGGGAAGAGCCTGCCCAAGGGAGGGAACCCAGCTGCCACCAATAACAGAGAAGCAGAGGGAATCTGGAAAGGGGAGGCCTCAGGGGCCTACGAAGGCCCAGCCCAGTGCCCCTGAGGCTCCCTCCCGCTGAAGCTGTTCTACCTCTATGAAGTTTGTTCTTTTCACTCCTTTGTTTTAGTTCCCATTCTCAATTCCCTGCCTGCTGCTCTCCTGGCTCTCCAACTTCTCTCTCTCTCTCTCTCTCTCTCTCTCTCTCCCTCTCTCTCTCTCTCTCTCTCTCTCTCTCTCTCTCTCTGGGGTCTTTTTTGAGACAGGGTCTCCCTTTTAGTCCCAGCTGGCCTGAAACTCACTTTGTAAACCAGGCTGGCCTTGAACTTGCAGAGATCTGCCTGCCTCTGCCTCCCGAGTGCTGGGATTAAAGGCGTGCGCCACCACATCCAGCTTAAGATGGTTCTTAGCCACTATGTGAGTGCTGGGAACTGAACCCTGGTCCTCTGCAAGAGCAGTCAGTGCTCTTAACTGCTGAGCCATCATCTCTCCAGCCCCATCCTCTCCTCTTCTATCACCTTCAGACTCTGGCTCTGCTGTGCTTCTCTCAGGAACTTCTTCCCTGCTCCCTGCATCTGAGAGCTCCATTCTTCTAGCTAGCCACATCTGTGGCTCCTGTTTGATGGCCCCCACAGCCCTGGCTTCCGGGGGCGGCTAGCCCCTTCTGCTCCATGGCAGTCTCCTTGCTCCCCCATCCATACTCTGTTTCTTGGTAAGCCTCCTCTCAGTCTCCCTGCGTCCTCTATTTGCTACTTTTACTTTTTTTGGCACTTTGTTCATCTGCCTTTCCCAGATGTCAAATTCTAAATCTGTCCCATTTCGCAGACTTGGTGGATGTCCTAGATGACCACCCCTCACAGAAGATCCCGTTAACAACAGGTCAAGGATTTGGACAAAACTGGACTGGATGTACTCAACACACACACACACACACACACACACACGCACGCACGCACGCGTGCACGCACAGGATGACATGCACTTGGGTGAGTAGGGAAATAAGGGTGGATCTGCGAGGAAGGTCCCAGCACCCACATGGCAGCTAACAACAGTATATAACACTAATTCCAAGGGATTCAATGCCCTCTTCTAGCCTCCAAGGTGTTACACACATGTGGCACACATATATGCAGACAAAACACTCATACACATAAAATAAAAATACTCCCATTAAAAAAATTAATGTGTTTATGAATGGACCAATGAACTAACACAGTTTGCAAGAGAAAAACCACAAATGCCCCAAAGTATTTTTAATTAAAAGTGTTCAATATCCTTAGCCGTTAGGAAAATGCAAATTAGAGCTACTGTGAAATTCTATCTCACTCCAGGTGAGTATCAAAAATACAAATGCTGGTGAGGATGTGGGTCATGCTGCTGCCAGTGACTGTGCAAATGAATGCAGCCACTATGGAAATCAGTGTGGAAGCATCTCAGAAAACTAACAAAAACAACAAAATCCCATAGAAATAGAACTACCATGTGACCCAGCTATACTACTCCTTGGGCATATACACAAAGGATTCTATATCCTACCAAGAAATACTGGCATACTCATGTTCATTGCTGATTTAGACACAATAGCAAGGAAATGAAATCAGCACAAATGCCCATCAACAGATGAATAATGAAAACACATAATGGAATTTTATTTAGCAATAAAGAAAAAAGCATTTATGAAATTTTCACTAAAAATAAATGCATCTGGAAATTAGGTGGTATAACTCATAATTCAGATTCAGAAATATAAATGCTGCATCTCTCTCAAATGTGGATGCTAGGCTTTAATTATGTACATGTATATATGTATATGTACACATATATGTATATATGAGGATATAGATCATGAAACTTGGTGACCGAAAGATTAAAAAAAAAACTGGATGTGAAAGGGTGCAAGAATGAGCAAAGATCGGGGCTGGTGTGTTGGCACACATCTTTAATTCCAGCACTTGGGAGACAAGGCAGGCGGACCTCTGTGAGTTCAAGGCTAGCATGGTCTATCTACTACATAGTGAGTTCCAGGCCAGTTGGTGCTACAGGGAGACCCTGTCTCAAAGAGAACAAAAAACACATATTTTTTATTTATTTTCTGTGTATTAGTGTATTGGCTGCATGTAGGTTTAAGTGCACCAGTGTGTTGTAAGGCCAGTGGAGGTCAGAAGAGGGCATCAGATCCATTGGAATTGCAGTTACAGACTATTAATGGTCTGTAATTAATTAATTAATGACCATGTGGGTGCTGGATTCAAACCGAGGTCCTCTGAAGAACAGTAAGTGTTCCCAATCATTGAGCCATCTTTCCAGCCCCCTAGATCCTAATTTTCAAAAAGATACTGCTTAAGACCTTGAAACAAAGGTTTGCTAATAGCAAGTAACTCCAAAACTGATTGACAATATGTTCTTTTGTTTGGTTTTTTTTTGTTTTGTTTTGTTTTTGAGACAGGGTCTCCCTATAGCCCTGGCTGGCCTGGAACTCACTCTGTAGACCAGGCCGTCCCTGAACTCACAGAGATCTGCCTGCCTCTGCAGTCGGCGCTTTTAATCTCTGAGCCATCTCTCTGGCCCCAACATGTTCTTAATCTGAAGTTTTGTTTTGACAGATAATATTCAGACCTTGGAATAATTCTATAAAACATAAATAATGCAATACACTTGAAGAAATTTTGCTAACATAAAATTGGGATATTTATTACTTCCTTTACTGACAGCAGTGAAAAAAACCACTGGAAATTGTACTTGTGTTTGCCAAATGATTGGCCTTAAAAATCAAATTGGCATGAGATAAAATTCAGCTTTAAGATCTTCAAAACACATATCAAAGACAGGGCTGATTATTTTTGTCATTAATGATAAGAAACAGATGATCCAGTTTAAGTAAGATTTGACATTTAGCTGAAAAATAAAAATATTAATCAGAACAAATACAAGTAGAGAACATTATTTGTATACTTTACGGTTTCATTACTATAGACATATATTCAGAGTACCAAGAACTCTCAGATCCAATGTCAAAGAATGAGTTTGGCAACCACTTTTTACATCACTTTTATTTAATATGAACTACATGCACATGATGCAGGTAGGGATAAAGTTTTTTAATTCATGCATAAGACAGGACAGACTGGTACTATTGCCAAACGTGCATGAGTCAATTGGGATGTTGCTCAAAGTTCCTTATAGTTAATGGTTTCCATGAAAATAAGTGTAGCAGAGTATACACAGCTCCGAGCATCTTCTTCACTTAGTTTCCTGAGCTTTCTTTGCATTCTGTTTTTCTTTTGCCTAAAAATTAAAGATATCATATTACAAAGGCCTCAAAGCCTGTTTTAGATCATATTAAAATAAAATGTATCTAATAGTATTCTTGAGCTCCAACACTATTCATGTTGCTATAGTCTTAGCTAGTGAGGGTGGGGATACAAAAGGATCACCTGAGCCTAGGAGTTTGAGATTAGCCTGAGCAACACAGAAAGTACTGGTCACAGTGAATGAATGAATGAATGAATGAATGAATGAATGAATGAATGAATGAAAAAATTAATTATTAATTCTGACATTTCAGAGTATTCTGATATGCTGAGAGCACTATAGTTTATTTAACTTAAGGCTTGTACCAACTTTTATACAATTATAAAAGTTATTTAACCTCAACAAGGGAAAGAATCATATTTGGCTAATAGTTCTTCCTTTTTTTGATGCAGAGTCTCCCCATAACCCTGTAACCACAGCTGGTATGAGACTGATCTCAATCTCATAAAGATCTACTTGTCTCTGCTGGAATTAAAGGCATATGCCACCATATTCAGCTAACAGTTATTTCTAATCTGAAGATGAAATGTATTACTAATTGTAGTAACTTAAAAGTGTATACTCAATTCCATTAAGGTCAAATTCATTCATGAATATTCTGAAAGACCCCTATTTATACATTTCTTACTCAAACTAAATAAAAAAAATACTCCTTGCATATTGGAATAAATGAGTTTAATATAAAGGTTTACTGAGCTATAAAAATATCACTGAAAGAATATATATCTGTGATATAAGCCATGCTTATATGACCTAAAATGTTTTCACACATTTCATCTTCTGATCCTCCAACTACATAGCTTGAACACAGCTATCCTATTTTGTTCTTTAGTAAGTGGGAGAAGTGAAAGCTCACAGACATTATCAAACTTGACCAAAGAGATATGTAGACTTCTTCAATAATTAAAATGCCTGAGGTTCTCCAAGTCTTACAAAACTCTCAAGTTCTGCTGGGCTTTGAAAAAGACCCAACAAATTAGAATTTTGTATTATACAATTAAAAAAATAATTTCCTTGGGTGAGAAAAAAAGATAGGACAATTAGAACAATTACAACTTTTAATGAAATAGCGGGTAGCAATTATTATACACCAGCATGATGAAATTGAGAGCTCTGCATTGGTAATGGATTTGGTGGCAAAGATCTATAATCGCAGCTACTTGGGAGGCTGATGCAGGACGGCTAGTTCAAGGCCTCCTTGGATAAATTAGAGACCATGTATATAAATATAAAATACAAACAGCTGGGGATACAGCACATTGATGGAGTGCTTACATGGCCTGTGGGAGGCACAAGAATACAAAAAATAAGACAAAACACAGGACACAATCAAGATCAAAGTGTTATAATAAAAAAAAGGTATGCCTGTAAAACGCAGGCATTTTCTATAGCCCAACTACTACACAAAAATAACAAAATTAGTTGCCTACAACATTTTTAGTTAATAGACATATCGAGGATTTCATATGTATACCCCATCCCATACAAAATTTCCCATTCTTCCTCTAATTTTGGTTTATTTGTGCATTTCTGAGAATTTTACCATATGGTTCCTGAAACTCCTGCCTACTTAGGTCTTCTAAGTGCTAGGATTACCGGTATACATACACCATGACCCCTATCAAAGCTTCCTATTTTCAAATGAAAATACAATTCAATTTTATACATAATTTGAAAGCCTATAATTCTTTTCTATTGATCTCTGAACATAGTTAACAGAATGTTTACTAATATTTTTTAAATATTTTATTATTTTTATTTTACATGTGTAAATGTATTGCCTGCCTGTATGTAGGAGCATCTCTGTCTCCAATGCCAGAGGTGAGAAGATTGGATACTCCGGAACTGGAGCTATGGACAGTTGTTAGCTGCCATTTGAGTGCTGGGAATCAAACCCGGGGTCCTCTGCAAAAGCAGACAGTACTCTTAACTGATGAACCATCTCTCTAGCCTCTACTAAAAATTTTTAAATATTGTGATTATTGTTCTACATTATTTCCATTAAGGTATAGAAAAAGGAAGTCTTAATAGTAAACTACTTATCAATTGAGCCATAAAACTTGAACTTTATAGGTAAAATCCAATATTGTGAAATTGTTTTGGATCCATATATCAACTGTATCCATGATTATATACATTTTTTTTTTTTTTTGGTTGGGGGGGAGTCTCTTTGAGGCAGGGTCTCCCTTTAATCCCAGCTGGCCTGGAGCTCACTATGTAGACCAGGCTGGTCTTGAACTCACAAAGATCTGCCTGCCTAGGCCTCTGCCTCCCAAGTGCCAGGATTAAAGGCATGCACCACCATGCCCAGCCCAGGATTTTATATTACTGTTGGTTACTAGAAGTTTATAAAGTTGGAATGGGCAATAATTCTGAGTTTTATATCTAAGTTGAGATAAATTTTTTAAAAATTGTAAGTATACCTGAATATAAAGAAGTTTCCCAAATGAAATCTTAGTCTAGCTAATTTTATTTTATGTTTTTGTTTGTTTGTTTTTTGGTATTTTTAAGGCAGGGTCTCCCTTTATTCCCAGCTGGCCTGGAGCTCACTCTGTAGACCAAGCTGGCCTTGAACTCACACAGACCTGCCTGTCTCTGCCTCCCGAGTGCTGGGATTAAAGGTGTGTGCCACGGCACCTGGCTATTTTATGTTTTAAGGAACAGATCTGGTTTACAGTAAAGTAAATTTTACAACTATTTTTATCACCTGACCAGTTCTTATGCAATGAATACCTGCTTCACATAACAAAAGCGTAAACTCTTAGTCAATTTCATCACAGCTGTATGACTCAGAGAAAAATCATAAAGTCTTATCTTTGCTCACTCTGTAAAATGAAAAGATTTTGGAGCCGGGCGTGGTGGTGCACACCTTTAATCCTAGCACTCGGGAGGCAGAGGCAGGCGGATCTTTGTGAGTTGAAGGCCAGCCTGGTCTACAGAGTGAGTTCCAGGACATCTGGGGCTATAGGAAGACCTGTCTCAAAAAGNAAAAAAAAAAAAAAAAAAAAAAAAAAAAAAAAGATTTTGGATCAAGTGATAGGCATGATAGACAAAGCTGCCTTGGTGACTCAGAAATCTAACCCTGGATAAGCTTGGCTAATGATGCTTAAGCCGCCACATCTCTGTCTGGTTCCTCCTACCCTTTTCCACGCTCTATTTTATTAGCTATTTTCCCTTTAAAAGGGTAGGGGGAAACAACCAAATAAGCAAACAAACTCCAGGCATTCCAAACTCCAATCCACTTCTGAATTTTATAGATGATTTTTCTTGAAAGTATCATTATTAATTACTAACACTATAATAAGCTTTTAATTGGGGAGGCAGAGGCAGGCAGGTCTCTTGTGAGTTCAAGGCTAGCCAAGTCTACAACAGTAAGTTCTAGGCCAGGTGGAGCTATAGAGAGATCTTCTCTCAAAAAAAGACCAAAATAAAACAAATGTTTTAAAGCTTTTATTTGTATGTAATTATAAAATCCAAACTTGATCTGTTGTTTTTCAATTGGCTTTGTTTTTAGCATTTGCATTTATTAACAGAGTAGCATTTTAATATGAAACAGTAACATTTTTTTTTTCAAAACAGGATGAACAAAAATACATTTGCACTACAGAAGATGTTTTGGTTACACATTAAGCAATGGTTGACAGCACACCCAAGTCTCACGCAAGCTCAACCCAGAAAGAATCCTAGCAAAAATGGAGGGAAGTAGATAAAAAAAAACCCAACCCTATCTGAAGAATTATTGGCAATAGATGACTGTTGGGAAGGAGAGAATCAAATCTTTTTCAAGGATGGAATTCTTGGTAAGTTATTCAGGCTGCAATGAATGGACCCAAACAGAAGAACATTGAGGGACACAAATTAGACTCTATAGGTCTTATTATACACATATTAGACTCTATTGGTGTGTGTGTATGTGTATATATATATATATATATATATATACACACACACACATACATATATATATAATTAAATTGCATGGGGGCAATAAAGGGAGGTGTGGCTAGAGGAGAAAAACTAAATATCATCAAAATATATTGTAAAAAATAGCAAAAATTATTTTATTTTATGAATACAAAACTTTAAGTGGCTATAGTTATTTAGGCACTAATCTGCTTGCCCAAGATTTTAACAAGACTTTATGTGGCACTGTTTGCCATAATACTACACAGCATACTTTTATCCCTTTCCCAAGATATACCACAGTTTGGCTGAAAAATGAATGTTAATTATATGTATATCCCTAGCTCCTAACAAAATATAATATAGTTACAGCTAGATAAATGTATGCCGAATAATTTAAAACATCTCAACAATTCCAACCAAATAATGAATTCCCTAAAAATCTGTAATAGAAAATTCTTAGCTAGTTACACTGTCCCCACCTCTCGTCTCAGGCCTAGGCCCCTTACTGCTCAGCCCACCGGAAGACCGCTAGACTAGCTAGCTTCAGAAGCAGATCCTGCTCATGGGGTAGATGTCTGGACCCTCCTGCTCTTGGACCAGCTCCATTCTCCCTGGTCCAGCACTCGCATCTGCTCTGCTTAGCTAGTTAGACCCTTCCCATGCTGTCCCCACCCCTGCCTTGGGCCTAGACCACACCTGCTCCTCAACCCTGAAAGCTCGGACTAGGCTGCCAGAACCCAGCCACTGGATCCCATACCCCTTGAATGGACCTAAGTCCCCTTTTCCTCCTGGAGAGCTCTTGACTAGAAAACTTGGAACCATCCTGTCATGCCAGGAAAAGCTCACAAGTGAGAACCTGAAGCATACACCAACTATTTATATATGATCAGAAAGCAATCAAGCTGTATCACCAATATAAATAGAACCAAGCTTCAACTAAACAAAGGCAGGATAGAATTTCATAACAGACACACAAAACAAATCATATATGCCCAGACCACAATCCAAAAAAACAATAAATATAAAAGAAAAAAGAGCTATGACCCCACCAAAACCCACCAATCCTACAGAAATATACTATAATGAGAACTATCCAAAGGAACCCCATGACACAGAATTTACAAGAATAATAATAAACATAATCAAAGAATCCAACAACTTTAAAGAATACACAAAGAACTCAAAGAGCATGGAAATAAACTTAAGACTGGAGCTCAAGAAAATACAAAGATATGGCTAAATGAAAAAAGATAATTCAGAACTTGAAAAGTAAATTCACTAAAGAGATAGAAATGCTGAAGAAAACTCAAGCCAAAATGAAGATGGAACTGAAAAACTCAATAAGCCAACTTCAAACAACAGGAGAAAGCCTCGCCAACAGAATGAATGAAATGGAAAATGGAATATCAAGACTGGATGACAAAGCTGAAGAACAGGACTGCTTGAGCAAAGACGAAAAAAAATAAGAACAAAGAAATGGAATATGAAGGAAGTGGGGATCACTATAAAATGACCAAATCGATACATCATAGGTATTGAGGAAGAAGAAGAATCTCAGGTCAATGGGATTAACCAGAACTTAAACACGATTACAGAACAAAATCCATCTTCGTTGTCTACAAGAAACTCATCTTACCTCCAAGGATAGGCGCCACCTTAGGGGGGAAGAGTAAAAAGGAAATATTCCAAGCAAAATGGCACTAAGAAATGAGCCTAATTTTGTCTAATATGGATCAAAATAGACAGCAAGTTAAAATTAATCAGAAGAGCCGGGCGTTGTGGCACACACCTTTAATCCTAGCACTTGGGGCAGAGGCAGATGGATTTTTCTGAGTTCAAGGCCAGCCTGGTCTACAGAGTGAGTTCCAGGACAGCTGGGGCTACAGGGAGACCCTGTCTCAAAAAGACAAGACAAGACAAGACAAGACAAGACAAGACAAGACAAGACAAGACAATAAAATAAATAAAATAAAATAAAATAAAATAAAATTAATCAGAAGAGATAAAGGGAACAATTGACCAAGAAGACATCACAACCATGAACATATATCCACCAAACTCTGGTGCACTCAATTTCACAGCTGAACTTCAAGACACAGATTAACCACAACTCAGTAATAATGGATGATTTCAATACCCTACTTTCTCCAACAGACAGGTTATATGGGCAAAGAATAAACAAATCTGAATTAAATGATACCACACATCAAAAGTATCTAACAAAACACCTACAGAATATTCTCCATGTAAATTTCTCTAAAATATACCACATACTGGGGTACAAAACAAACCTTAACGGATATTATTTAAAAAATGTATTCTATCAGACCACAAAGCAATAAAACTTAAAATCAACAGCAAGAAAAAAAGAAGCTCTTGGAACTACATGAACTCATGGAGATTAAACAACACACTCCTAAAAGATGAATGGGTCAAAGAAGAAATCAAGAAAGAAATAAAAGTTTTCCTGGAACTAAATGAACATGATCGGGGCTAGAGAGAGGGTTCTGTGGTGAAGAGCACTGAATGCTCTTGCAAAGGACCAGCACTCCATTCACAGCACCACATGGCGAACTGCATGTAACTCCAGTTCCAAGGGATCCAAAGACCTCTTCTGACCTCCATAAGCATTGCACAACATGGGTACACTTACATGCATGTAGAAAATAAACTCATATGCATGAAAAAAATTTTTTTAAGATAGCTCAGTGGTTAAGAGCACTGACTGCTCTTTTAGAGGGCCTAGGTTCAATTCCCAGAGCCTATGTGGTGTCTAACAAATGTACATAATTCCAGTTCTAGAGGAATCATACACCCTCTTCTGACCTGCAGGAATTCTATGAAATGGGTGCACTTACATACATGCAGGAAATACACTCATATGATAGAATGCAGGAAACCTGGCCAGGTGGCTATGTATTTCATACAATACATCTTAATCATATTTAGATGTATGAAATCCATAAAAATTCAATGAAATAAAAAGATATATTACATATATATAAAGAATAATTAAAAAAATAAAAAAGATAAAAAATATATAAAATAAAATAAAAAATAAAAAAGAATAAGTATAGCTCAGTATTGCTTGTGTACTACTGCTAAATTAAATTTCCAGAAACAGGTAAATTAGAAAGTCATTAACAATCCTCCTTTAAAAAACTATAAAAACAAAACCACTGTGATGCTGTTATACTAATATTACATATTCATATACTGCCACCTTGTGTCCATAATAATGTGAAGTAAGTAATTGTGGTTCTAATGCAAAGATGAAAATTTGTTTTCTAGTCTCTCAAAAAAAAAATGTGAGGATGTACAGTCATCAAAAAAAAAATCAGACAAAAGTTTTCTTAATGTGCACCAAATAATTATTTTCTTTCTTTATTTATTTTTTTCTGAGACAGGGTCTCCCTGTAGCTCCAGCTGTCCTGGAACTCACTCTGTAGACCAGGCTGGCCTTGAACTCACAAAGATCCACCTGCCTCAGCCTCCTGAGTGCTAGGATTAAAGGCGTGCGCCACCACGCCCGGCATTAAAGACAAACTTTTAAGCAAAATTTGCATTGCATAAAGTGACAATTTGTGTATAGGTTCCTAATAAGAAATTCTATTTCATTTATTTATTTTATTGCAATTTTATAAAATTGCAATCTAATAAACACAAACATACACACAGAACATGATTTGGTATATGTTATTCATATGTTATTTTAACTTTTTTTAGACAAGGTCTTGTACCCAAGTTTACCCTGAACTATAATAGCTGAGGATGATCCGGAACTAATCCTCGTCTCCATTTCCCAAGTGCTAGGATTACAGATGTAAGCCACCACTCCTGGCTCTTACTTAGATTTCTTAAAGAGAAATAGTTCACGGTGTTTCATACAAAGAACACTACATCTCAGTATTCTGGTAATAAAATTGTTAATAAGTTTAAAAAACAATTTTCCTTCTTAGAACACCTCTAGGAACACAAACAAAAAAGCCTATGTGGAAAAACAGAAGATTTAATAGTCTTCTACAATAATTTTTATTTAATGCTTAAAAGCGGGTCATATGTTTCAGGAAATAAAGTACACACAAAAATATTATGAAGTCAAATTTCATTATTTGAAATGTATAATATGAAATACCTGGGACAAAATCTATCTTTGCTTTGTAAACTTTAAAATTAATAAGAAAAATATACCTACCATGTCATGTATTCTTGTCTTTAAATTAATGGTCCAAATTTTTATTTGCCTAGTAGTGTCTTCTCAAAGTGTTTCTCAAAATGTGGTACACAGATCAGTTGCATTAGAATCACTTGGGGAACTTATTATAGATGCCTTCCCCCATAGGACAGTATCTGGGGAGGGGGCCAGGTAACATGTATTTTAAAGAGCATCCAGTGATGGACATTTCAGAAATGCTGATTTACAATATAAACTTTAAAACAATTTAACTATACTTCATTTATTTCACAAACATTTTATTAAGTGCCTAAAGTTGAAGGATAAATCTTAGAAATCAGAACTTTCCATTTATTTATGTTAATCATCCCTCCATAGGAAGGATTCTAGATTAGGAATAAGAAAACCTACTTCCTGGTCCAGACTATTCTTTCATACCCATAAATGACTATTCTAGGTCTAAATTCTATGCCATCAATTCAAAATTTTACAAAATTAACTAGGAAAATTCTAATATTTCAGTTTTAACACAAAAAATTGTTTTGTTCAAAGAAAGGAATTAACTAGGAAAATTCTAATATTTCAGCTTTTAACACAAAAAATTGTTTTGTTCAAAGGAATAATGTTTCAGTTTAATACAAAACATCCAGAATTCTGGAAGGTTAAAGTACTGGGGCAATGCTTTGTTTTAAAGTATTAGGATAAGCTAATTCTCCTAGAACACAAAACACTAAGCACAAAAAAAGAGTAAAACTATAAAAGCTTCAAGAAATTTGACCTCCATTCATGCCAAAAACAGTATTTGGGAAGAACTTAACTTAATTTGGGTAGTCATCAGGAAAAGACTTACCTTTTCTACAAGTGGTATTAACTGCTGGTGTTCTGCTAACGTCTTTAAGAGTTCCATAATGAAAGGCAGATAGTTGTGCTTCCTCCTGATATTTTCAATCTGAAAATAAAACACATTTCTGCTCATTTTCTGATTATATATCTTTTGGTATCCAACTTAAATACAATGGAATAAACTCCTTCATTCTCATAAACAATTAAAAATGAGATTTGTTCCAATTGACAAAAAGAACTGATAAGCTATGAAAATAAACTTGAGAAGGTCTGCCGGGTGTGGTGGTGTACACCTTTGATCCCAGCACTTGGGAAGCAGAGGCATTGGATCTTTGTGAGTTCAAGGCCAGCCTGGTCTACATAGTGAGTTCCAGGACAGCTGGAGCTACAGAGACCCTGTCTCAAAAAGACAAAAAAAAAAAAAAAACCCAAGTGATTCATTTATATATTTAAAATAGAATCTATCCTTTAAATCTATCCTATTAAAACACTTAAGAAAAAAAACTTCAATAGTTATTGCTACATATCTATGAAATACCATAAAGAAATCCAATGCTTTGTAAGCCAATAAAAAATTTTAAGTAAAAAAATATTAGTACTATTATACATGAAGCAAATGAATAATTAAAAGATGTAAGGAGGGGCTGGAGAGATGACCTAGTGCTTAAGAGTGCCGACTGCTCTTGCAGAGGACCCAGGTTTGATCCCCAGCACCCACATGGCGGCTGAGAACTGTCTTTGGCTCAGTTCCAGGGGAATTTGACGCCTTCTTCTGACCTCCACGGCATTGCACGACATGGGTGCACAAACCTAGATGCAGATAGTACATACATACACATAAGAAACAAATAAAAAATTAAAAAAAAAAAGATGTAAGGAACCAAAGTTTTCAGCTTAAGAGAAATATTTTAATACAAAACTTGAATATTAATAAATTTCACATATTTTCTTATACAAAATAAAAAACAAAAATTTCTTAACTTGGGAAAGGCCTAGAAGCAGTGATTACCAGGAAAATGGGAGTCTCCCTGCCAAATACATAATAGTTTTTAAATACAATTTTCAACTAGTCAACAATGGCATGTACCTGTAATCTCAGGGAGGCAGAGGCAGGGTATCACCAGAAGTTCAAAGTTAGCCTGGTCTACAGAGTGAGTTACAGGCCAACTATGGCTACATAGCCAGGGCTATATTTTGAGACTTTCTCAAAAAACAAAAATTAATTTATACTATGGAAACCTTGGACTTTTGAAAACAAACAAACAAAATAAACCTGACTCCAAGTCCAAATCAGGCCCTATAAAGGACAAGTCTGAAGCATCATGCCACACTAGAAAGCACGGAAGCTACCAAACACTACTGGTCACAAAGACAGGAGGTCCAGGTTGTCTTCCAAAGATGGGATACTGAGAAAAATCAGTTAAGTGAAGTAAAGTGAACTGAAGCAGCTACATACATTAAAAATCTGTTCATAATAGGATTTAAAAATGAATCTCTGCAGGGTACTAGAGCAACAATAGATTATTCTGAAACCTGATCAATGATGGGAGGGAAAGTAATCAGATACTCAACATACCTTCATCTCAAAATGTACCAGTTTTCCTAAAATATAGAGACATATTTCTTAATTCATACCTTGTATCTTTTTAATTTTTGTACTTCTTCTTCAATAAGCATCTGATTTCTGGCAACTTCTGACTGAATAGCACTTAGCATAGTACTACCCTGATCTGTATCCATAGGTTCCTCCTTAGGGGTAAGAAAAAGAAACAGCACACCCTAAGGATTGACGCTTAAGTCCAGGCTACTTTAAAATTAGCACAGTATAACTATTGTCAAAGCTCAACCCAATCATCCCAAGAGTACCAGGCTAATAATAGCAAAATTAAAGGGTAAAAGCCCTAAATAGCACCTTCCATATTTCTCTGTTCTGTAATAATACATAGAATTTTTTAACCTAAAAAAAGCTAGCAATATTGTGATTTGCTATATTGCTACAATCTATTAAGCTACAAAAATATGCTTAAACAGTCTTAAAACTGTCATCAAAGGATTTTTTTTAAAAAGACTTTCTCTATTAGCTCTCTTTTTAATCATACTACAGTAGAAATGTAATCATAAAGACAAGTAAAGACTGCATGTGAATCTACATATATCCAATTAACTATTGGAGAAATATAGTCCAACTTGCTTAATTATATAATTAAATAATAATAAATAGCAAAATAACTCATTGCTAGCATTTATCATTTGCCATGTTAGTCACTGTTAAGTGTTACATGAATTTAATTCCCATGATAACATTATATAGTAAACACTATTATCCTCATATTACATGAAGAAACTGAGAAACACATCAAGTGGAAAAGCTAGTAGCTGAATATAGGCAGCTTGAACTCGGACTATTTTCCCTTAAGCTCTACTCAATAAATCTTGTTTTTTAAAAGAAGAAAGTAAATTTTTACCAAGAGAATTCCTACACTGAAATTTTACACTTAAAAATGTGGCAATAGGGGGCTGGAGAGATAGCCTAGTGGTTAAGAGCACCGACTGCTCTTGCAGAGGACCCGGGTTCGATTCCCAGCACCCACATGGCAGCCGGGTTCGATCCCCAGCACCTACATGGCGGCTAAGAACCGTCTGTAACTCCAATTCCAGGAGAACTCCAGTTCCAGGGGAATCCGACACCCTAGTCTGACCTCCGCGGCATTGCACGACACGGGTGCACAGACCTACATGCAGACCGTACATTCATACACATACAAAAATAAAATCTTGGGCTGGAGAGGTAGCCTAGCGGTTAAGAGCACCGACTGCTCTTGCAGAGGACCCGGGTTCGATCCCCAGCACCTACATGGCGGCTAAGAACCGTCTGTAACTCCAATTCCAGGAGAACTCCAGTTCCAGGGGAATCCGACACCCTAGTCTGACCTCCGCGGCATTGCACGACACGGGTGCACAGACCTACATGCAGACCGTACATTCATACACATACAAAAATAAATAAAATAAATAAATAAATAAATAAATAAATAAATAAATAAATAATGTGGCAATAGGTGCTAGATAAGTACTGGAGAGAAGGCTCATGGCTGTATGCATTGCCTGTGCAAATAATGATAACCTGAGTTCAGAACCCAGAACCCAAAGAAAGATCCAGAAATAGCTGTTCACATGCACAGAACAGAAACATTGGAGACAGGAGGTCTGCTGGGGCTTCACCAGGCCAGCTCCAAGTTTAGTGGAAGACTGTCTCAAAAGAATAAAACAGGAAGTATAAGACAGGAAGGAAGCAGATATCCTCCTCTGGCCCCTATATACACCGCTCACATGCCACCCCATACACACACAGACACACACACACAGAGACACACACACAGTCGACCACAAACCTCTGCAAGCTGTCTTTGTAACTCTGCTATCTTCTGTTCATATATCATTTTTCTGTCAGATACAATGGCCATTAAGTTAAATCGAATTTCACCTTCACTATACCTACAAAAAATATTTTAAAATTTAAAATGTAATAAAGAATTACATAAAACCAATAATATGATAATTCCTTAGATAATGCTTAGGAATAAACAAAACTTTATCAATTGGCTAACAGAAATTGACACTTTTTAAAGGTTGCATATATCAACACAGTAGTAAAAAATTATATTTCACCAATCATAAGTATTTTTAAATGTGCTATGTTAGTTCCACTTAAAACATTCAAAATAACACATACTTCTATCATTTTTCCTTAATTCATAAAAAATAGGGTGATTTACTACTTAAAATCTCAGAAAAAGAATTAAGACCTCACAACACTGTTAGGTTACACTGGAGTCCTGAAACTCATGAAATTCTTTGCAAATCATGATGTAGTTTCTATTTTTAATTATATATTTCAAATGTTAAATTACATTACATATTTTATTCTTTTAATGCGTAATTATGTCCTGCAGTAAGCTTTCTGAATGTTGTCTGATTTTTGCTACTCTGATATCAATAAAAGGCTCACTGCATAAGCCAATTTACATCAGGCACTGGCATTTAGAAAAATCAGGCTTAATATGCATATATTTAAAAAACTAAAAATATCCATAACATAAAAATGGCACTTAGTCATGGATCTCTGTGGGTTCAAGGCCAGCCTGATCTACAGAGAGAGCTCCAGACCAGCTGGGGCTAAAAGGGAGACCCTGTCTCAAAAAGATTAAAAAAAAAAAAAAGTATTTTAAAAACATATGCCCATTTTGCATTCGTTTACCTTCAAGAGTTTCTTACAATTCTAGTCATCAGAAAGAACATGTCAATATAACTATAGTGCTTTGAACTGGGTAAAAATTTTTCCAAGGTTCTAAATTCCTTTAAAATTGCAGGACTTCCATGTCCCTAATCTTCCTATCAAGTACAAGTGAAATCTGTGGAAATAACATATTAAAAAGAGGAGAAAAAAGGAAACAAAGATAAGGCAGACAAGAAAGGGAACCCAGCAGGCTCAGGAATGACATGCTCTGTTTCGACACATCCCAGACTTGAAGCAAAGAAACCAGCAACTCAAGACAGCCAAGAGGCACAGACAAAAAAGAGCCAGCAAAAGTCTGTTCTCTAGTCAAAGAAGAAAGCAGAAGTCTAGCAAGGCAGAATACTTTTAGAGAACAGTCCTTGTACTCTGGCAGAAAAACAACAAAACATTCTGTAATTCTAGGCTCAAAATGGGGCTGAGTAAAGAGCCAGGACTTTCATGTTTGGCAGGTGGTGATAAAAACACCCATTTGGGAGATCTCCTGAGTCTAGCTGAGGCAAGCGCAGGTAGGTAGGCAGCAGCTGGTGCTTCAGCAAGGCTGATTGCTGATTAATTTAATATACTTAATCTGTTAATCCAGGTGTCTTTGGCTTAATTGGCTTTTGTGGCTGTGGGGGCAGTTATCCTCCCAGCTGGTATAAAAGGTGGTGTTGAGTCTTGAGATCTGAAATCTCCCCAGTCCAGCTGAGGCAAGCACAGGTGCTGGGGCACGGGCTAAAGAGCCTGCTCACCCCCCCCCCCCACGAAGGCATCTGAAGGATTTGCAAAGCAAAAGCCAAGCCTTCAACACAGTAGTGAAGAGCATTTAGGACTCATATTGGCATACAGGCAAGGAGAAGCCTTGTGCCAGGAACACGAAGAGACACACAGGAAGGAAAGGGGCAGGATAATCCGGCGCCAAGCTCTACCAAACCCTATGGGAGATTCCCACAAAGTGGTATTCCCCATGGGGATGCCCCAGGACACAGATATCAGAAAAAAAAAAAAAAAAAAAAAAAAAAAAAAAAAAAAAAAAAAAAAAAACAAATCAAAGAACTAAGACAAGAGAATGAAAAAACTCAAGAAAGACCTAAAAGGAGACAATGACAAACTCCGAAAGGAGGAAGTAGAAACACTGTGCAAAACGATCCATGCTGAACAAGAGCAGGAAACCAACCATCGCAGCAAAGAGCTACAGGAAGAGATAGAAGAGCTCCAAAAGGAAGTGAAATACTAACTAAACAAATCAGAGAGGAAATGAAAACGGAAATCCAACACTCATCCCATCAAGGGAAAAGGAACGGAAAAAGCCTCAGACGCAGAATGGAGTAAGTAAAGCAGAACAAAGAAATGTCAGACCTGGAAGATAACACAGAACTAAAACCCTCAAGGAAAGATTATGAAAAATTTAAAAATCCACAAAAGTGGAAAAACCCGGATACGTGGGACACTAGGAATATAGATGCATCTGTAAGCATGTCTCTACTTGTGTCGAAGATTTCCTCCCACTCTCTGGGTTTTTCTCTTCACTACTTGATTGTTACTT
>VZQC01003392.1:147670-167522 GCA_009823505.1 Rhizomys pruinosus
GGGGGAATGGGGGGGACACGGGTCTAGATTTGATAAAAAAATAAAATAAAAATAAATTAATTAATTAAAAAAACACCCATTTGTAGCATCAGAAGATTCTGAGTAGAAACCAGAGCTGTCCCTGTCATCTAAGGGAAAAGAAGCAAGCCTCCCCCATTCCAGCATCAGGAAAGGCATGCAGAGAGCAGTAACAATGCAATCCTCCCTCCTCCTGACAGGGAGCTCTCGCCGGAGTCCTGCTGGTGCTCAGTGCTCACATTGCTGCCCAGCAACAACATCTTCACTCCTCAAGTATCAGCAGAGGCCAGGTGTGAGGTCTGGACTTCTGTTCTGCTCCTGCCTTGGCACTGATGAGGTAATACTCTCAATTTACTCTGCCAGAGTTCATTAAAGCCACCCAAGACAGCTTCACAGACCCAAAGTTTTAGCACATAATATTCAAAATATTCAGGTTTAATAAATAACTATTCACTATATTTAAAAACCATAAAAATCTCAACCTGAGTAAAAAAGGCCTTATGACAGTATGATGGCAGATGTCAGCATTACATGACAGTTTAGGGGTCATTGTAAAAATGAAATTTTACAACTAGTATATTTAATAACCAAGACTAACAAAGGATAGGCTCAATAGCAGAAGAGAAAGGATGGGAGAGAAGCGGTAACAGAAGACGGAAGGAAGTACCAAATGAACACAGAAAATAAGAAAACAGACTGGAAAGAACCTCACAGAACTGTGGCAATGAATGAACGATCTAATATTTGAGACCTTGAAATCCAAGAAAAGCAGGACAAGGTGAATTTGATAATAGCTGAAAACTCCCCAAATTTGACGAAATATAAACCTATAGATTTAAGAAGCCAAACAAACCCCAAAGACAATAAGCCTAAAGAAATTCACACAAAGAAAAAACAAACTTCTGAAAATTACAGATGAAGAAAAAAATCAAGAGAGGAGGATGAGGAAAACATCACACTCATAAGGGAATGGCACAGGGTTTAAGCATCCAGAACAAAGGGCATAGTGAGGCGGGCCATCAATTAGGCCTTCAGTATCTAGTCATTTTCTTCAAAAATGAAAGAAAAATAAAGTTTGCAGAAGAAAAAAAAAAAAGAAACAGACAGTGGACCTACCCCAAGAGAACAGCTAAACGGAAGCTCTGTAAACACAATGGGAAGGACAGAAGGCACAGAAGCTCTCTAAACACAATGAGAAGGACAGAAAGAAGGAACCCTGGGGCTGGAGGGGAGGTGTAATACAGCTGTGGTAGTGCACAATGCCTCTCTGGGAGTTTTCTAATGTTTCATGACTGAAGCACAAATTCTACTAGCCGATGTTCGCCTGAAATATGCAGAGAGGATCCTGTAAAGCAATGATGTTACAAAAGGGGACAGCGAAAGTACATGCAAGAAGGAAGGTAAGGTCTCCACATTACACTCAAACTAATTAATGCTGGCACCCATAAACTAATGAGAAAACCATTATAAACTACCCAGAATATTCTAAAAAGTGCTTCACATAAATAAAAATAGAATTCCAAAAAATATTTGAGTAATTTATATGAAGGCAGGAAACAGAAAATAGATAAGTGAAATAAACAAAAAAACGAAGAGCAGAATGAAATTAACTACTTAATTATATTAAATATAGTTTTGATTAAATGTGTAGTTTTTTTATCAATTACATTTGACACAAATTACTTCAATATATTAATAAGAGATTTGTAGGGTGGATTAGAAAACATCACTTGAATATATGCCTACAAAAGCCCATTTCAAATATGACAGAAGCAAGTTGAAAATAAAATGATAGGATAGGATATATAGTTTCTAATCAAAACCAAGCAAGCACGGCAATGCAATCAGATAAACTTCATTCATGGCCAAGAAAATTACAACAAAGACAGATATTCCATGATGATAAAAACATTGATCTCTAAGGAGGAAACAAACTGATCAGAGCATGCATCCACACAACGACTGAACTGGAAACACATAAAGCAAAAAGGATAAAACTGAAAGAACTAGAAAAGTTCAAAACTGTTCCTTATTGCAAATGATTGTCTAGATAGAAAATGTCATAGAATATGTATGTATTCACTAAGGTCAAAGAATATAGAACAGAGAAGAAAAAAGAAACAATTCTCTTTCCATGAATTAGCAAAGATCACATAGAAACCAAGAACTAAAGTATGGTATCATTTATAATATCACTCAAAAATATGATGTGCTTGAGTAATTAAGACAAAACAAATGTTGGACTTACAGGCTGAAAACTAAAAAATACTGATGAAATTAGATCTAAGTAAATAGACATAATCCAATCAAGGACTGCAAGGCTCACCACAAGAGAAATAACTTCCCAAACTGTTACAAATGTTTAATAAAATCCCTATCTCCCAAGAACTTTTGTAACTGTGAAGAAAAAAAATATGCTAAAATGTGTTTAAGAAACAGAGTAACCATAATAGCTAAGAACAATTTTGACAAAAGAAATGAAAGTCTAAGGCACTGGTCTATTAAAGCTTAGAGCTACAGTAATTAAGACTGCATAATATTGCAGAAGGCCAAATAGATTAATAAAAAAAAAAAAAAAAAAAAAAAAAAAAAAAAAAAAAAAAAAAAAAAAAAAAAAAAAAATCTATATATATCTATATATATATATATAAGTATTTTGTTTTTTTTTTTTTTTTTTTTGGTCTTTTTGAGACAGGGTCTCCCTTTAGTCCCAGCTGGTCTGGAGCTCACTATGTAGATCAAGCTGGCCTTGAAATCAGAGATCCGCCTGCCTCTACTGGGATTACAGGCATGTGCCACCACGCCCAGTGCCCAAATTATTTTTAACAAAGGTATGGGAGGAATTCAGTGAAGGATAATAACTTTTAAATATTTGATAAGAGAGAAATTAGTGATGCACAAGATAAGGAAACAAACTTATCCTAAACACCATGCTATGAACAAAATATTTCAAAACAGATCACAGACTTCAAAGGAAAAATAGTTAACTAAAATTCTTTAAAGGAAACAAACAAAATGGAATCTAGGGCCAGGCAAAGACCTCTTAAACTTGACAACAAAACCACAATTCATAGTGGAAAACACTGATAAATTGGTCTTCTTGCTCCATGAAACACTATGTTGAGAGGATGGGTTACAGACTATGCAAAAATATATGGGGGGTAATTTGTGTAAGATCAAACACAGATATAAAGAAAATAAGGTGAAAACTTTGAAATATTCAATTAATCAGTGAGCAAAAGGCATGCAAAGATTCTGATGTCCTTAGTCAATAGGGAATTGCAGAGAAAAAACTCATAATAAAGCATTACAGTGGTAAAAATAAAATTTTGACACCACCACTGCCAGCAAGGATGCAGAGAACCCAGAAACTCATACTTTGCTAGCAGGAAGGTAAAATGGTGTGTTTATCAAGTACAGAAAGAGTCTGGTGGTTTCTAAAATAGAAAACATTCATTTTTACCATAAAACATGGGGACAGCACCCTTGGGCATTAATCTCAAAGGGATAAAAACTCATTGTTTACACAGAAGTCTCTACAAAAATGTTTATTCAAGATTTATGCATAAGAGCCCCAAGTGGATATAATCTGGCTATTTTTCAATGAGCGAACAGACAAAAACAATCCTATTTCCATACTACAGAGTACTTATTCCTCAATAAAAATTGAGCTGTAACCCGGGCTTGGTAGCACACACCTTTAATCCTAGCACTCAGGAGGCAGAGGCAGGCAGATCTCTGTGAGTTCAAGGCCAGCCTGGTCTACAGAGTGAGTTCCAGGCCAGCTGAAAGTACAGGGAAACTCTGTCTCAAAAAATACCGGAAAAAAAAACCAATAAAACAAAAAAACAAAAAACTGAGCTTGTGGCTGAGATGTAAGTTAGTAGGAGAGTGCTGGCTCAGTACTGCGCTCCATCTCTAAGTCCAACAAGGAAAACTTCTCAACTGTTGTGCTAAAAAAACGAAAATATAATTTAAAAAGATGGCACACTGTGTGATTTGCCTGACAGATTTTAATGACAAAACACAGAACTAGGAATTAAGAACAGCCCACACACTGTTTTTACCAAAAATTAAGGCATAAAGAGGAAGAGTAAATAGGAAGGGAGTGGCTGTGTCTATGAACAGGCAAAATGAAGGATCCACAGGGTGACTGAATTTTGCTGTGTATCATCTGTATCAGTATCTTGGCTGTGATATTATACTATAGGTTTGTAAAATAACAAGGTAAACAATATACATAATCTCTATTAATCTTTAGAACTGAATGTAAATACATAATATATCAAAATAAAAACTTTAACAAACCATCAAAAACAAAACACTAAAAATATCTGTACGTACATCTATCAGCAGAAAATTGCTCACTTAGGCCTGGCAATGTAGCTCAGTAGTAGAATGCCTGCCTAGCACCCTTGAGGCCTTATGTTCAATCCCCTGTACTGCCAAAAAGCTCTCGACTCTTAGTTAATGGAAATGAGCATGGTTACTTGTATTATACAAAATCTAGAGATTTTCTGAAATAAACTTTCTGAATACATTTATTCAACCAAGAGAAAATGTTAGATGTTTAATATATACCATTCAAGAAAAAAATTTATTAAAAAAAACAGAATATTACACCAATATTAGCTGAGCATTTACTTTTGTATCCTTTTTTCTATGACTGGCCTCACTGCGCTAATCCAGTCATCTTGATTGCATGCACCTAGAAAGAAATTTTAAAACAGTTAAAAGAAAAATGGGAAAAATCAACATTAACATTCTCTCATTGTCATATTATCATTTAACACCATGTAACATGTTAATAGACACTACAGTATTTGAGAAAGTAATGGATGAATGAAGTTTTGTCAAGCTCACAACTATAGGAGATAAGGATAACTACCCCCACTTTATAGATGACAAAACTGAGGGCTTAGAAAAACAGCCCACATACTGGTGACAAGCTAAGGAGTCAATGCTTATTTGTCCAACTCTCTACAAACTAATATAAAATAAAAATACTGATAAGGAATAATGGGAGTGATCAAAGTAGATCATAAACATATATGGAAATGTAAAAAGTAATCTGTACATTATTCTAATAAAAATTAAAACAAAACTGAAACCTCCTATAATGCAAGACCAGATGTGTTTTACCAGAAGTTACAATACAGCTTCTAGCTGCACAGTGAAAGTGACTATTCTGTATTATCTTCTCCTTTATATTTGATTATATAATGAATAAACAATGGCTGATCAGACAGCCGTCAACAAAAAACATACAGAGACCAAATCAACTACCCAACTAGGGAAATCAGCTGCTACAAAAGTGTTGCTTGTTTTCTATTCTAGACAAAGAATTATATATATATATATATATATGTTATAGTTAGTTTTTTTTTTTTTTGTCTTTTTGAGACAGGGTATCACTTTAGTCCTGGCTGGCCTGGAGCTTGCTATGTGGACCAGGCTGGCCTTGAACTCACAGAGATCCACCTGCCTCTGCCTCCCGAGTGCTGGGATTAAAGACGTGTGCCACCACACCTGGCTAATAAATATTTTTAAATATAAAACATGCACATCTTTAAAAACTATTGGTAACAAATGTGGGATTGATCAAAAATACAAAATTATAAATAAAACAAATCTATTATTTTAATTTTTTGCAGCATTGGGGATTAAACCCAGGTCATCACACATGGCAGGTGAAAGCTCTATCACTGAGCTACATTCTATATCTAGACATACATTTATTTTATTCATGAAAATATAAAGTTTAGGATCGGGCATGGGACTTCAGGGAGACCCTGTCTCAAAAAGACTTAAAAAAAAATAATAAAATAAATACATAAAGTTTAGGGGCTACAGGGAATGGCTCAGCGGTTAAGAGCACTGGCTGCTCTTGCATGAGATGTGGGTTTGATTCCCAGCACCCACATGGCCGCTAGCAACCGTCTGTATCTCCAGTTTCAGGGGATCTGACGCCCTCTTCTGACCTCAATGGCCACTGTACTATACAGGTACACTTACACACATACAGGCAATATAACTCATACACATAAAATAAAAATATTTTTAAATATGTAAAATTTCAAGAATAGCATGTATCATCTGATTCAAATGAAATACAAGTTTTTAGATTGTAATCTACTGTCAATGAAAAGATTTAATGGAGTCACAAAAAAGAATTAAAGTACTTTTATGGAAGGCTGGAGTATAATTCAGTGGTAGAGTGCCGGCTTAGCATGCATGCAACCCTGGGTCTTTCCCCCACCACCCAAACACACGCATGCACACAAATCTTTGAGCAATTTTACATTAACAGAAAAAGAACAGCTTTTTGGTATGGCATTTCCATGCATACCTATCATTAAACTTGTTCTCATCCATTCCCTGGCCCCCCGCCTGTTCCGCCCTGCATCCTCTGCCCTTCTGGCGGATACTCTTCCTCTCAGACAGTCCCCTACTTCTGCTTTCCTATCACATGTATCCCATCACCCTCTCTATTTCCTACCTCCCTTAGGATCTTTTCCTCCCCTCTCACGAACCTCTTCTTAAGTTAATGACTTATACAAACATGCACATACATGAATATACATACCAATACACAATTTTAAATCCAGATCCCACATATAAGAGAAAATATATAGAATTTATCACAATATGATTTCCTATTCCCATATATTGTCCTAATGCTATGATTTCATTTCTCTTTATGGCTGAATGAGAAAGAACTCTGAAAGCAGTTTTAATATGCATTTCCCCATGAGTTAAATTTCAAGTATTTACTAGACATTTGTATTTCTTCTTCTGAGAACTGTATATTCAACTCATTAACCCATTTACTGATTGGCTTTCTGGTGTACATATTTTACAGTTCGTTATATATCCTAGTTATTAATGGCCTTATCTGACATGCAGGTGACAAAGATTTTTCTCACATCTCACAGGCTAACTTAACTCTTCACTCTGGTGCTTGCTTCATTTGTGCAGAAGTGTTTTAATTTCAGAGAATCATTTTGTAAATTCTTGATATTATTGCCAACACTAGTAGAATTCTTTTCAGAAAAATCATTGCCTCCCAGCACTCAAGGCAGAGGCAAATGGATCTCTGTGATTTCAAGGCCAGCCTGGTCTACATAGTGAGTTCCAGGCCAGCTGGGGCTACAGGGAGACTCTCAAAAAGACCAAAAAACAAACAAACAAAAAAAAGTGTTGTTTCAAAGTTTCAGATCTTATACAGAGGTCTTTGATCATTTTGAATTGATTTTTGTACAGGGTATGGATCTAATTTCATTTTTCCACATGTGGAAATCTATTTTTCTCATCATTATAGGACAAAATTCTTTTGGGGCTTATTATTTCAGCAATAATTTCAAAACCATACACTGTACCTTCTTTGCTTAAAGCTATAGATTTGGTAAAAGGATAAACATTGCATCATCAAGAAAGAAACTTTGAAAAAAACCATTTAATAGAGTGGTCAACAATTAAAAATTATTCTGAATGATCTAATTTCTTTTTAAGACAGGGCCTCCCCATAGCTCCAGCTGTCCGGGAACTCACTATGTAGACCAGGCTGGCCTTGAACTCACAGAGATCCGCCTGCCTCTGCCTCCCAGGTGCTGGGACTAAAGGCATGCACCACCACACTTGGCTGAATGATCTAATTTCAAATGAAAATATTTTAAGGCAAGAATAAATGTTTGCTCTCTTATAGTCTGAAGTAGTATTATCTCTTATAATAATAATAATCTCTTTAGGGCCGGGTGTGGTGGCGTACGCCTTTAATCCTCGCACTTGGGAGGCAGAGGCAGGCGGATCTTTGTGAGTTCAAGGCCAGCCTGGTCTACAGAGTGAGTTCCAGGACAGCTGGGGCTACAAGGAGAGCCTGTCTTGAAAAGACCAAAATAATAATAATAATAATAATAATAATAATAATAATAATAATAATCAAGGAAAGCCTATCTTGAAAAGACCAAAATAATAATAATAATAATAATCTCTTATAGTCTGAAAGTAATAGTAAATAGTTCACCAAGAGTAATTTTTAAAGTTAACTGAAAATTTTGAAATACAAAGCTAAGTATACTGTGCTACCCTGTAATCCCAGCTCTAGGGAGGCAGAGACAGAGGAATCACAAGCTCAAGGCCAGCCTAGCTATACAAAAAGGTCTTATCTCCGCCCCCCCCCAAAAAAACCCAAAACTTTGAGCTAGTTGTTTAAAAAAGAAAAAAGTTTTTTTCTGCTGGGCATGGTAGCACATGCTTTAGTCCCAGTACTTGGGAAGATTTCTAGGCCAGCCAGGGCTACAGTGAGACCCTGTCTCAAAAAAAGTATTTTCCCTTAGATAAAATCTATACTTCCCAAGCCAGGTGTGGTAGTGCATGCCTTTAATCCCAGCACTCAGGAGGCAGAAGGAGGTGAATATTTGTAAGATCAAGGCCACCCTGGTCTACATAATGAATTCTGGAACAGCTGAGGCTCCAGAGAAACCCTGTCTCAAAAAAAATCTATAGGCCCTAACTGAACTACAGTAGGCAACATGTCCTTCCTATTCAATATTATTTAATTTCATTAGAAGCTGAACACCAACCCATTATACTACTTCAAAGTAGCTTTCACTTTTTTTTTTTTAATTTTATTTATTTCTGTATGTGTATGAATGTACTGTCTGCATGCAGGTCTGTGCACCGTGTCGTGCAATGCCGTGGAGGTCAGAAGAGGGTGTCGGATTCCCCTGGAACTGGAGTTCTCCTGGAATTGGCGTTTCGGATGGTTCTCGCCCGCCATGTGGGTGCTGGGGATCGAACCCGGGTCCTCTGTAAGAGCGGTCCACGCTCTTAACCACTAGGCCATCTCTCCAGCCCTCACTTTCAAAATTTAAGCATGTTAACTATGAGTAACATGAGAGGGAATACTAAATCTTTTCCCTTGTCTAGAGTGAAAATAACAGAACAGGAAGCAAATTACCTAAATCAATTGGTCCTTCTCTTAATCCATCTAATTCATACAGCCTTCCATTAACAGGAACGTAACTGACAAAGTGAAAAGCATCTTCTTCTTTTGCTGCTGTTTTTGCATCAAACTCAAACATCTGCTGTCTACAATAAAGGAAAAATGGTGAAAGGAGAGAGAGAGAGAGAGAGAGAGAGAGAGAGAGAGAGAGAGAGAGAGAGAGAGAGAGAGAGAGAACAGAGAGAACAGAGAGAACAGAGAGAACAAGAACTTCTTACCTGGCAAAACTGTTGTGTACTTGTCGAATCACATCCGAATTGCTCAATGCCAACCCTTTCATCTAAAATAATTGTTACAAGTACCTTTTACCATAAGAACTATCACAAATGGGTCATTTAGGATTAAGAAGAAGACTGTACTCACAGCAGCATCAAAACTTTGTGAAAATTCTTTAAATTCTGATAAAGTCTCTCCTAAGTGGACATCTTGATGGGTACAGTTCAGTAACACACTTACGATAGCCTGGGTGGCACAAGCATTATTAATTACCTATAAAATACGAAAGGGAAAACTATTAAGGGGAGACTATTAATTTGTTTTTAAAAAAGTTAACTAGTAATAATAAGCCCCCAAATAGAAATAGTTTTCAACTTCTAGTTCATTTAATATTGGCATAAATACGTAACAACATTTAATTCCCATTCTGGGTTATTTTCAGGAATTTGCTAAAATTCTTAAAGGTTCTGGACAAAGAAACCTAATAATCCATAAGAGTAAAAACCAGTCCAGTTAAGTAACAAGGTCTTGCTAATTATCCTTACCATCATTCTAACCTAAAGCACAGCTGATCAGAACAAAAGGACTCTTATTCTCTTCCTCTTAAACTTACTCTAGTTCAATTTAACCCATATTTCAGCATCAAAATCATCTGAATGGTTTTAGAGAAATTTTGCAACAACTCATTTTTACCTTCATTTGAATCCCCTAGGGTATATATGTGCTCATATATTCTTTCCACTCAATAAGCCACACTGTTAAGGACCTTCTATTCTAGCCAGAGAAAGCACTCAGCACCTAATATATGCAGGCAGATTTCTAAGTACTTTATAAATACTAATTATTTTATCCTCTCAACTATGAGCTTAGACACAAAGAGGTCAACTATCTTCCCAAGGGAACACAGCTAACCAAGACAGACCGTCTAATTCTAGGATTTGTATAGTGGCTACCATGCTAAGCTGGCTGTGTACATGTGTGGGTCTCTCCAACAAGATTATAAACATCTATAGAAAATGGTTTCTTTCATACGCCTTATAGTAGCTAAAAATGTTAAGATCATAGACTTGGAAGAATTTTACGATTAGTATAAACACCAGTAAAATGAGTTACAAAGATAAATGACTTTTAAAAAATATAGCTTGGGAGTTGGAGAGATGACTCAGCTGTTAAAAGCACCTGCTGCTCTTCCAAATCACCCGTTTGGTTGCCAGCACCCATGTCTGGCAGCTCACATCCTCCTATAGCTCCAGCTCCAGGGGATCTGACACCCTCTTCCGGCCTTGGAAAACACTCACATATGTGCCATATACTCAAACAGACACACAAACATACACACAAATAAAAATCTTTTCTTTTTTTTTTGGCCTTTTTGAGACAGGGTCTCCCTGTAGCTCTGACTATCCTGGAACTCACTCTGCAGACCAGGCTGGCCTTGAACTCACAGAGCTCTGCCTGCCTCTGCCTCCCAAGAGCTAGGGTTAAAGGTGTGTGCCACCACGCCCAGCATAAAAATCTTTTTTTTAAAAAAGTGAAATACCTATAAAATGCACATAATAGATATAGAATTTAGTCCTATTACTTTTATGACTAAATTGTACTTTTAAATCATTTAATAACATTTCTCCAGTAATGCTAATAGTTTATGATTTTATATATTGGCAAATTGTTTCTTTTTTTTTTTTTTTTTTTTTTTTTTTGAGACAGGGTCTCCCTTTAGTCCCAGCTGGCCTGGAACTCACTCTGTAGACCAGGCGGGACTTGAACTCACAGAGATCCACCTGCCTCTGTCTCCCAAGTGCTAGGATTAAAGGCATGCACCAAATTATTTCTATCCTGCCTGTTTCAGAAGAAAAAACTTATAATCATTTTCCTTCTTTAGTTCCTATTCAAAACCACTTGTAATTGATAAATCAGGGAACGTGAAATAGAACCCTATTGACATTTTTTTTCCCCTCTATTTTTATCTGAATCAGTTTCTTTGTAAAATGTGATGAACAATTGTTCTTGCTTAATTGGTACTGGGAACTGAACCTAAGGTTTGCATGTGCTAGCCAAGCACTCTACCACTGCCTCCTTTTGAGACAGGGTCTCATTAAATTACACTGCTCTTGAACTCCCTCTACATCCCAGACAGGCCTTGAACATGCAGTATTCTACACCTTAGCCTCCGGAGTAGCTGAGATTATAGGCCCTCATCACTAGACCTGACTGGATAAAAAGGTAGTTGCTAAAACTTCATAAGTTTTAGTGCTCTTTAATCTTAAACCAAAATTATCTGGGTGATATTGTGCAACAGGAGACGCAAAAGTAAAGTTACAAGTTAAAATTTACGTTCATTCACACATTGTTTCAAAATCATGTCATATTTAAAATCATTATAAACTCAATGCTGGGCAGACAGCTAACATATGAATCCAAATCTGAGATTTATCAACATACAGTGTTTTTGGTGAGAAAAAAAAAAGAACTCATGTAGTTACTAATATTTCTCTGGATACTAATACTAATATACATTGTCTATAACATTTTATACATGTATGTGAAGAATAGTAATTACAGTATGCAGGAGCATAAAACCACCTCAAGTTTTAAATTGAGTTTAGTGCCACCAAGTGGTTATACTATACATAGCATACATAGCAGAGAATTTAAAAAATTGTTAAGTCAACAGCAATTTATTCAATCAATTAATATTCACAGTTACCTACTATGGGCCAGAATTAGTGGTAACTCCTGGGCATATAATAAACAAGGGAAATATGGCCTTTGTACTCATGATATCACTTTGTGTATGTAAAGTGTATGAAGACTGATATATTTATATCAAGTACATATATATTTAAGGCCAGATGTGGTGGTGCAAAAAGAAGCTGGAGGGTCTTTGTGAGTTCACGGTCAACCTGGTCTATATAGCAAGTTCCAGACCAGCTGAGGCTACTGGGAGACTCTATCTCAAAAAGACTCCCCCCGGCCCTGCCAAAAAAAAAAAAAAACCACAGGTTGATTCCAGACATAGGTATAGAATGTTTGATCAGACTCCCATCTGAGACCATCCAGACCTACCCAAGATCATGCAAAATTTCACAAATAGTAGAAAACCAGTTACCTCAGTGGTTACCTCCTCATGACAGTAAGATGAGACTAGACTCTCTGAGCTACTGTCAATTTACCAGAGACCGTTTCTCAGAAAAATCCATCCCCCTGAACCTTAGTCAGCAAGAATATAATTGTAGCTCACATAGTACAGACTCTAGAGTTCACAAGCACCTCTGATCAGGATGCAGTACCGACAACCCTCAACCCAGTCACAAACAAATGCATCAGAAGAGGAAAAGATATCCAGAAGAAGGCAGAGAAAAAGCAGAGGAAGAGCAACCCAAGCATGAAAGAAAAAGAAGTTCTGATGAAATGGGAGTTCAACGTTTGTTGAAACACAAGAGCATCCGAAGAAAGAAAACGAAGGTAGAAGCAGAAACTGTACAGGTCAGTCAGTACAGAAAAGCTTAGGAATCGGAAAGAGAAGAAAGGCCGAGATGTGTCCTCTAAGAAAGAGGACCATTAAGTGCAGAAAGAGAAAAAGGAACAAGTGAAGAAAGGACAGAGGAGGAAAAGCTTTGGGACCAGCCTATCCTTGGATTTTGAAGCTCTTTAGCTGGTTCCCTTAGGATTAAATTGAAGTAACAGTTGAGGAGCTTGGTGTTGATGTCACTTTTCCTGTATGAATAGATACTTTAACCTCCAACAAAGTAAACATGAAAGAGTGTGCTTGCTTTCTAACATGGAAATTACTTTTCCTCATTTTCTGAAAACACTATTCCATTTTTCTTGTATTTTTCATATAATGTAATTTCCCATATGACAGCACCTCTGCTTACTCATCAAGTTGCCGTGATGGGATTATTTTCCCTGGGAAGATCACTTATTTAAAATTGGAGAATTTGGAGCTGGAGAGATGGCCTAGTGGTTAAGAACACCGACTGCTCGTGCAGAGGACCCGGGTTCCATCCCCAGCACCCACATGGTGGCTAAGAATCGTCTTTAACTCCAGTTCCAGGGGAGTCCGACACCCTCTTCTGATCTCCACAGCATTGCACGACATGGGCGCACAAACCTACATGCAGACAGTACATTCATGCACATTGAAAAATAAATAAAAATTAAAAAAAAATTTTTTTAAGTAGAATGAATGCCCAATCTTGAAAAAAAATAAAATAAAACAAAATTGGAGAATTAACAGACTGCAGAATCTTTCTTGGTTGGGTTTGTCTTAGTTTTGAGTCACATATATTTTTATGCTCACTAGTTTTCTCTATGAAACAGTTTATATTTCCTTTGTTAGAGCTAACTTTAAGTATATTTTCTAGATTGAAAAGTGAAATGCCTTATAATAAGGTATATATAGTTTTGTGTTTTAGGTGTTCGGTGTTTTTTGTTTTTGTTTTTTGGTCTTTTGAGACGGTCTCCCTATAGCTCCCACTGTCCTGGAACTTGCTATGTAGACCAGGCTGGGCCCAAATTCATAAAGATCCGCCTGCCTCTGCCTCCCAAGTGCTAGGATTAAAGGCATGCACCGCCGGGCGTGGTGGCACACGCCTTTAATCCTAGCACTTGGGAGGCAGAGGCAGGCAGATCTTTGTGAGTTCAAGGCCAGCCTGGTCTACAGAGTGAGTTCCAGGACAGCTGGGGCTACAGGGAGACCCTGTCTTGAAAATAAAAAAAAAAAAAAAAAAGAAAAAAAGGCATGCACCACCACGCCCGGGTATCTTACAAATAGTTTAAAAAGTTTCAGAGTCTTCACACAAAATCAGTTTATATTCTGAAAATGTTTATAATAAAGTATCCTAATTTCTGAAAAAATTATGTAGCTCCAATTTTTTTCTTGAATTTTATTCATTTATTTTAATTGTATGTGTTTTGCTTGCCTATTCACAAGTGGGCCTGGGGCATGAAATGCCAGTGGAGGCCCGAAGAGAGCATCAGATGTCCTGGGACTTACACAAGGTTGTTAATCACCAGGCGGCCTATGGGAACCAAACCTGGGTCATCAGCAAGAGCAGCCAGGGCACCTACATGCTGAGCCATCTCTCCAGTCCCAAACTATGGCTTCTTAAGGGAGAAAATGAGACTTTAAAAGGCTGGGGAGATGGCTCAGCAAGTGTGAGTATTAATTTATTTGGGAGAGGGGAGTGTAGATATATGTGTGTGTGCGTGCATGAGTGCATGCATGTGTGTGTGTGCGTGTGTGTGTGTGTGTGTGTGTGTGTGTGTGTGTGTGTAGCTCCACCCCAACACACATACAAGAAAATATAAAAAAGAAAACAAGAGGGGCTGGAGTGATAGCTCAGCAGTTAAGAGCACTGGCTACTCTTGTAGAGGATCTAGGTTTGATTCCCAGCACCCACATGGTGGCTACCTTCTGTAACTCCAATTCCAGGGGATCAGATGCCCTCTTCTGACCTCCATGGGCATTGCATAACACAGGTGCACCTATCTACACGCAAGCAATACACTTGTACACATAAAACAAAAATAAAGCATTTTAAAGAATTATCATAACTTAGGCTGAAAGATGGCTCAGTGGTTAAGATTACTGGCTCCTTTTGCAGAGGACCCAGACTTAGTTCCCAGCACCCACATGGTGCTGTCTCTAACTCCGGTTCCCTCTTCTGACCTCCACAGGCATTATGCAACATGAGTGCTCTTACATGCAAGCAAAACACCTAAACACATAAAACAGAAAAAAAATTTCTAAAGCTTTAAATTTTTAATTAAAAAAAAAAAAAACTTTCATAGTTTTCTTTGCTACTAACTTAAGTCATTCAGTTCTATTTAAAGTGATGTTACCGGCTGGAGAGATGGCCTAGCGGTTAAGAGCGCCAACTGCTCTTGCAGAGGAAGAGGACCTGGGTTCAATCCCCAGCACCCAAATGGCGGCTGAGAACCGTCTTTAACTCCAATTAGAGGGGAATCTGACACCTTCTTCTGACCTCCGCAGCATTGCATGACACAGGTGCACAGACCTACATGCAAACAGTACATTCATACACATAATAAATAGATAGATAGATAGATAGATAGATAGATAGATAGATAAATATAAAGTGGTGTTAAACATGTGACATGGGAAAATTGTAAAAAATGTCCATAAAGGCAACAGACTGCGATGTCCCTTTTCTGTTGTCCAGAGTGTGCTGTGGTTGACAGAATGACTGAAGCTCTGCCAATCATATTGGACCATGAGGTTCTCTTTGGAAAAGAAGACATACACAAAGGAACAAAATGTACCTGAAACTGACAGTTTAGGGGCATAAAAGGAAAACAACAAAACAAAAAAACCTACTTATTGTTAGTGCACTGTTTCTCTAAACGTGTCTCTGACTGACCTAATCCTGGCTATCTTATGCCTTTTCAGCTTTGTCTCTACAGTCAGCTACACTGACCTTCTCTAGTATCTTTTGTATCTTCCTTTTGCCAGAAAGTGCTTATTAACCCTGAACGACCCTCAAACCTCTTTCTCCTAGTTAATGCCTACCACAGATTTCAATGAAGTACTAATTACCGACAGCAGCTTTCTCTGAATTCAACAAGGTCAATTTGTTGTTTTGTTTTTTTTTTTTAATTTTTGTAGCAAATAACTTCACCTCAAGCTCTGACTCCTAGGAGCCCTTGAAGAGTGTGCCTGAGAAAAGCGCCTTTATCTAGGGGTTTTGTGCCACACTTAGTCTAACAATGTGTCTTAAAGCAGAGGTTTTTGGGTCAGCATTATCAGCTTTGCCGCCTATGGAGGTGAAGACAGCTTATCTATGTAGATGACCAATCAAGTCAATAAAGCCAAATAAAAATCTTACCACTAAGAATCAGTGGAAGCTTTCCCTGGAAGGCAATACTCTGCATATTGTCAAAAAGCATGCCTGGAAATGCCACGTGTGACACCGCTGGAAGAATACAACTGAAAGTTCCACTCCTTGAACTTGCCTCTCTCTACCCTTTATTGGTTTTGTCAGTATACTTTTGCTCTAGTAAGTCATAGCTGGGGAGTATAACACCAATTTCTGGGTGAAGTCCATGAGTCTTTTTAACTAACCTCTCAATCATTCTTCCCAAAAAGTCTGAAGAGAGGTATACAGACAAGCAGAAAGGAAGTAGGTCATGCCTGAGTTTTCTCATCAGTAGCATGACACAACAATGCTCTGGAGACAAGCATTACTGAAATCCACTCCTAGATCCTTGTATACAAATTGCAATTACTAGGATGTAATAATAATAAAAGCCTATTTTCCTTAAAAAATTAAAAAGTTCTAATTTCTGGGGCTGGAGAGATGGCCTAGCGGTTAAGAGCGCCGACCGCTCTTGCAGAGGACCCGGGTTCGATCCCCAGCGCCCACATGGCGGCCGAGAGCCGTCTGGGACTCCAATTCCAGGAGAGCTCCAGTTCCGGGGGAATCCGACACCCACTTCTGACCTCCGTGGCATTGCACGACACGGGTGCACAAACTTGCATGCAGACAGTACATTCATACACATATGGAAATAAATAAAAAAAATTTTTTTAAAGTTCTAATCTCTCTAAAGAAGAATGTTCAATCCAGAAAAATTAGATGAAAATAGAAAAAGGCCAAAAAAAAAAGTAAGAGAAAAAGAAAAACAGATTACCAAATAGAATACCGCCCCACCTCAACCTTCTAAAGGTTAATGAGGCTGTAAGTGATTTGGGGGATGTGAGAAACTATAACAATTTTTAAACAAAAATACTCATTTTGTTGCTTGGATTTCAAACACTAATTCAACTACTTAAGAGATCTCCTTTTTTTTTTTAAGTTTTTTTTTTCTTTATTTTTTAAGGGATCTACAATATAAGAGCACAGTTGTTTTCAGATCACATTGACATGTTTGCTAGTTTGCCATATCAATTAAGGTAATTTGGTGCTAGCATCCACAGATGATGGGATACCATTTGTCGTTTATTTTTCTGGGACTGTGTTACTTCACTCAGCATGATATCTTCTAGCTCCAACCATTTACCTGCAAAGCTCATTATGTCATCTTTCTTTACTGCTGCATAGAACTCCATTGTGTAGATGTACCACATTTTCTCTATCCACTCATCAGTTGAGGGGCACTTGGGTTGGTTCTAGCATCTTGCTATTGTGAAGAGAGCTGCAATAAACATGGCTGTGCATGTATTTCTGCGGTAAGATGACTCTTGCGAGTACATACCCAGGAGTGGTATGGCTGGGTCAGGTGGCAAGTTCATTCCAAGTCTTCCAAGGGTTCTCTACACTGTTTTCCATAGTGGCTGTACAAGTTTGCACTCCCACCAGCAGTGGATGAGTGTTCCCCTTTCCCCACAACCTCTCCAGCATTTGGTATCATTTGTTTTCTTGATCCTAGCCAGTCTTATTGGAGTAAGATGATATCTTAAAGTGGTTTTAATTTGCATTTCCTTAATGATTAGCGACATTGAACAGTTTTTAAGGTGTCTCTCAGCCATCTCTAATTCCTCACTTGTTAAGTCTCTGTTCAGCTCTTTGCTCCATCTTTTGAGTGGGTCATTTGTTTTCTTTCTTGTTTTTTGAGTAGTTTATATATTCTGGAAATCAATGCTTTGTCAGATGTATCTGCAATGAAGGTTTCCTCCCACTCTGTGGGATTTCTCTTCACTTCCTTGATTGTTTCTTTTGATGTACAGAAGCTTTTGAGTTTAATGAGGTCCCATTTGACAATTGTCGACCTTAATTCTTGTGCAACTGCTGTCTGATTTAGGAAGTCTTTTCCTACGCCTATGTCTTATAGTCTGCTGCCAACTTTTTCTTCTATTGCCTTCAGAGAGTTTAGGGTTTCACATTGAGGTCTTTAATTCATCTGGAGTTGACTTTTGTACAGGGCGAGGGGTAGGGGTTTACTTTCATTCTTCTACAAGTGGTGATCCAGTTTAGTTAACAACATTTGCTGAAGATGCTGTCTTTCCTCCATTGTTGTTTTCTTGGACCCCCTGTCAAATATGAGGTAGCTGAAATTGTATGTGCTCAAGTTTGAATCTTCGGTTTTGTTCCATTGGTCAACACGTCTGATTTTTGTGCCAGTACCAAGCTCTTTTTTTTTCAAGCTCTTTTTATGACTATAGCCCTGTAGTATAGTTTGAAGTCTGGTATAGAGATCTCCCCTGTATTGCTTTTTTCACTCAGGGTTGCTCTGGCTATTCAGGGTCTTTTGTTTTTCCAAATGAAATTAAGGACTTTTTTTTTTTTCCAAGCAGAAACTCTTGGGGATTTTAATTAGGATTGCAATTAAATCTATACAAGAGTTTAGGTAGAATGGACATTTTTATTATATTAATTTTCCCAATTCAGAAATCCCTTTCAAAAAGCTTTTTCAAACAATGACTGATATATGGAGGAACCCACTAATGTGAAGTTAACTTTTTCCTAATCATTGAACATACTAAAACAGTCCTTATTAAAGTATGGACCGTGAATGCCTAGGAATAACTTATAATCTCAGTTATTTCCATAATAATTCCAGGACAGTGTTTACCTTTTCCCCTACTTCCATTTGTTGATGGGATAAAATCAACAGTGTTATTTAAAAAAAAAAAAAAAAAAAAGCGATAGTATTTCGCAGTTTCCCAAATAGTAAGTAGTAAACCCTTTTAAAATATTTTATCTTTATTTTATGTGTATGAATGTATTACGTGCATATATGTTAGTACACCAGTCAGAGAATGTCTGATCCCCTGGAACTAGAGTTATGGACAGCTGTGAGCCACCATGTGGGTGCTGGAAATTGAACCCAGATCCTCTGCAAGAATAAGTAAGTAGCTGGTGCTCTTAACTGCTGAGCCATCCCTCCATCCCCAATATTAAACTCTTTAACTGATGTACATAATTAAAAAATTAAAATGGAGGCTAGAGAGATGGCTCAGCAGTTAAGATGACCTGGGTCTTTCAGTTCCCAGCACCCACATGGCAGCTAACAACTATCTGTAACTCAAGTTTCAGTGAGATCTCACATGCTCTTCTGTCCTCTGCAGGCATTGCACACATGAGTGCACTTACATACAGCCTGGCAGAAACTCTCATACACATAAAAATAAATTACAGGGGCTGGAGAGATGGCCTAGCAGTTAAGAGTACCGACTGCTCTTGCAGAGGACCCAGGTTCGATACCCAGCACCCACATGGCGGCTGAGAACTGTCTTTAACTCCAGTTCCAGGGGAATCCGACACCCTCTTCTGACCTCCACGGCATTGCACGACATGGGTGCACAAACCAACATGCAGACAGTACATTCATACACTTTAAAAAAATAAAATAAAATAAATTACAAAATTAAAATGAAGCAAAAAAAAGCTACTTTAACTTTGACTACCATTGATAAAGCAGTAAAGATTATTTATATTAAATTTTGATATTGAAGTACCAGTCTTTATATTCTGTGGAATTAGAAAGGAAGTAAATAACTTCTCTGTACCACCATACCAAGATATGCTACTTGTCTCCAGAAATAGGACTCCTGTGGTAGCTTGTATTAACTACTAAGTTGACACCTGTTGGGGTGTGGGTATGTGTATGTATGTGTGTGTGTGTGTGTGTGTGTGTGTGTGCGCGCGC
>VZQC01003392.1:191275-227094 GCA_009823505.1 Rhizomys pruinosus
CACATGGCGGCTAAGAACCGTCTGTAACTCCAATTCCAGGAGAACTCCAGTTCCAGGGGAATCCGAGACCCTCTTCTGACCTCCGCGGCATTGCACGACACGGGTGCACAGACCTGCATGCAGACAATACATTCATACACATACAAAAATAAATAATAAAAAAAAATTTTTTTTTTTAAAACAAGCATAGGCGTGTTGTGGTGTCAAGCCAAATTTTGTGTAAAAGTAAAATGTTGCTTTTTTATTTATTAATTTTTTGCTTTTATTTTTGCTTTTTATTGTTTTGTTGTGTGATTTTTTGTCTTGTTTTGTTGGTCTTTTTGAGACAGGGCTCGCTCTGTAGACCAGGCTGGCCTTGAACTCACAAAGATTCACCTGGCTCTGTCTCCCAAGTGCTGGGATTAAAGGCTTGGGCCACCACGCCCAGCTCTCTTTTGTTGTTTTTAAAACTTAGTTTCTCCTCTGATTTTGCCCACAAGTTGGGGAGGTTCAGCTCAATACTTTTCTCTTGGAAAAGTTTAAGAAGCCCAGGAGTGTAGCCTTACTTCTGGTCTTTCTTAATTACTTTTTTTTTTTTCAAGAGGCTTTCATAAATCCAGGCTGGCCTCGAACTCAGTAGTTCACTTCAGCCTCCTCCCAAATGCTAAGTTTACAGGCCTCAGCCACTTTGCCCAATTTATGGTCTTTTAAAATCTGTAATACTGCTTTGAATTCCTGAACCAAACAATTAACCAAACATTAAAATTAAATTTTGATTCCCACTGTAACATGATATCTATTGCATAAATTCCAAACTAAAAATTTAGCCAATGAGACAACCTAAAAGTAATCAGAGAGATTAAAATTTCTTTGTGTTAACATTTAATTTTGAAAGCTTACACAAAAAGCCAGTGTGATGGTTAGTTTTAATTGTCAGCTGGACACGAGGTAGAATCACCTGGGAAGACTCAGTGGAAGATTGTCTGGTTTAGGTTAGCTTGTGGGAGATTGACTTGGGAAGACTTGCCCCACCCTCAGTGAAGAGGTTCTGTAATTGGGATCCTGGACTGTGTAATTGACAGAAGGATCTAAGCACTGGTATGCATGAATTCATTGTCTCTGCTCTTGACTATTAATGTGACTAGCTGCTTGAAGTTCCTGCCTGCTGAGTTCCTCCAAATGATGGACCTGGAATTGTAAGCAAAGTAAATCCTTTCTCCCTTAAAGTCAAGGTATTTTATCACAGCAACAGGAAGCGAAACTAGGGCAGCTGGGCCCCTGAATCTGAGAAAAATGAGTTCTGACAACTGCTTGGCTCTAGCAGACTGCCATGGCATCATCTGGCCTCAGTCCTCAGCACTTTTTATTGCATCACACCGAGCTCTACACACTTACTTTAGTTACCTGTCTATATGGTATTAGTAGCCCTAGTTTTTGTAGTATAGTGTAATTTTATAAGTTCGTTTTTAAAGAAACTCCTTATTTGTCTGACTTTTTAGGGTAAGAGCATTTTCAAGTAACAGATTATTTGAACAGACATTGTGTAGAATGAAGACTGAAGAAAAGGGCAGGAATACTTATATTAGTAATAGTAAAAAAAATACTGTGTACATTGGAGTTCTGGTGACTGAAACAGAAGGTGTACTACTACACAATATAAATGTTATTTATTGTACAATTTAAGTGTTATTACACTGTTACACAGTGTCTAAAACACATCTTTTATTGACCTATGGTCAGGATAAACATTCATAACCACTTCGAAATGTTGTCAGGCTTTTAATGATATTGTGATCTATTTAACTTGTCCCAAAACAATTTGAAGGGATTTCTAATACAACTTCAGCTGCTTTGTATTCTTCAGAATGGTGTCTTCAAAGAAATGTAACAACCTAAGGATGAATGAAGTGTATTTTTTGTTCTTGTTATTGATTTGGATTTATAAAACTTGATTAGGCATAGATTAGCAGATGACCAGTCTGATTTGACTCACTGCCCACCTACTCTTAAACCACTAGACTGGAGCTTGTGCTTTGAATAAGAAGGTATTAGCAGTTGGAGAAAGAAGAAATTAAGCTGCTGCTGTTGCTGAGTAGCTTGAAACTTTTGGGGGCCCCACAGTGAGTTACTTTATTAGCATTACTAAGACAGCCCCTAGAACTTGGGAAATTCCAAGGGATTTTGAAACTATAAGAAACAATATGTGCAGCTGTTAAGAGCACTGACTGGTCTTGCAGAGGACCTGGGTTCATTAGATTCCCAGCACCCACATGGTGGCTAAGAACTGTCTTAGGTTGGGCCTTTAATCCCAGCACTTGGGAGGCAGAGATCAAGACCAGCCTGGTCTATATAGCAAGCTCCAGGCCAGCTAGGACTAAAGGGAGACCCTGTCTCAGAAGAAGAATGTGCCAAGATCAGATGTTCTTTATTGTGTCACCATGTCATATCATCTAGCCAATTTTAAATTATTCTGTACATCAGCCCTCAGTGCCCATCCTGAAAGAAAGACATGCTGTAGGTGACCTTTTCTTCAGAACAAGATGCAGTTCCAAGTTGCCTGCTGTGCATCCTCAGGCATTCTCTTCATAGACCTCTGCTCAGGCCTGGCCTGGAGTGTGACTTACATAGAAAAGAATTTCCAGATGAAAAAAAGGTGAGGGCTAGCCAGGTGATGGCTGTCAGTAAAGTGCTTTCCACTTAGACATGAAGACCTGAGTTTGATCTCCACCATACAAGCACTGGAGAGGTTAGATAGAGGCAGGAGGATCTCTGCAATTTATTGGCCAGCTAGTCTAGCCAAGTCAAAGAGCTTCAAGTTCAATGACAAACTGTCTCAAAAAATAAGCCAAAGAGCCACCAGCCTCTACCTCAGCCCCTACCCTCCACAAATGTGCACCTACACACACCTACACAAAAGAAGGTAAATCCTCAAAGGCAGGCCCAGGTATGGACATTAACAAAGATTCCTTTGGGTTTCTTGTTTTATTTATTTTTGTTTCATACTTGCTTGCATGGATGTAAGTGCACCACAGGGATATGGCGCCTGTAGAGGCCAGGGTGGGGAATCCTGATTCCCTTAGCTGGAGTTACAGATGGCAGAGCTACCAGGTTGAGACTGGGAACCAAACCAGGTCCTCTGCAAGAGCAGCTAGAGCTCCAGCCCCTCTTTTAGGTTTCATAGCACCAGCTATATGGGTGATTGTGGTAACTTTTAAAATTACATTGATCAGGGCTGGAGAGATGGCCTAGCGGTTAAGAGCGCCGACTGCTCTTGCAGAGGACCCGGTTTCGATCCCCAGCACCCACATGGCCTCTGAGAACCGTCTTTAACTCCAGTTCCAGGGGAATTCAACACCCTCCACGGCATTGCACAACACGGGTGCACCAACCTACATGCAGACAGTACATTCATACACATAAAAAATAAAATTTAAAAAAATTAAAAAATTACATTGATCAGAGGATATAATTTATAATTAGATCTACTTGAATAAAGTTTAAAACTAAAAATAGGCTGGTTTACTTATTCTTCTTAATGAAATTGCTTTTGTGAATAAGATTGTCAGGTGGTTCCTGAGGCACATTGTTCAGTTTTCTTGATGAGAAATAACTACTGGTAAGCTTAGAATCAAAGATTATAAGAATGCAAGATATGTTTTGAGCTTAAGCATGGTTCATTAGCTATTTTTAAATACTCTTATTTCCTGTATTTCTTGAAATAGTTTAGTCAGTTGTGCACAATTCTTGACTACCAATGAGAGACCTAAAGCAAATCCAGAGACATGAATGACTCTTCCCTTTTCATAGCTCCTTAATTTTCCATGTCTTTCGGTTCCCTTAAATTATACCCTGAAAAGTATGTTCAGAGAAACCATGTCCAGCTCAGTCATTTCTGCTGAAGAAATGCTGAAAGAGCTTGACATTTTTTTTTTTTGTCTTTTTGAGACAGGGTCTCTTTGTAGCCCCAGCTGTCCTGGAACTCACTCTGTAGACCAGGCTGGCCTTGAACTCACAAAGATCCGCCTGCCTCTGCCTCCCAAGTGCTAGGATTAAAGGCATGCGCCACCACACCAGGCCAAGAGCATGACTTTTTGAGTGTCACTGATATCCTAAGATGTGAGGGGGAGAACCCAGTTTGTAATCCTCTGAATATACAGATTTCTTGTATTAAAACAAAGCAAAAAAAAAAATTACAAATGTAAGCATCTTGTCTCTCTTGCAATTCTAGAGTTAGGCAGTACCTTATTCTATAAAATAGACTATATAAAAGCTGTAGAATAGAATCTAATATAAAATTTTGTAAGTGGAAAGGAGGAAACAATAATAGAAAACAACTACCTGGTTTGCTATCTGTCACTTTTTAAAAAATAAGGGTTCAATTAGAAGGGCTTTTTTTATTGACTTGTCTGGACTAGGATTTCCCACTTTCAGTAAAACTTATCTTTTGGAAGAAAATGAGAGAAATAGTGTTCTCTGTTGACATTTCGCACAGTTTCTATTACTTTTCTTCTTGATTGTAGTTCCTGCATAAAGCGCACTTATTATTTTGTTGATTGCAGAATTTATCATAAAGGCTTATGTGTAGTAAATCTTTATCACACATGCTGAGGCTTTTGCAAAATAGAGGGAAAAAGCTCAATTGTGAATAATTTTTAAATAGTTTAGAAAACTCGCTCTTAATGCTATTTAGTTTTTCTTAAGTATATATTACTTCTTGCTTAGCAGCAATAGGCTAGATATAGAAGAGAGATTTTTACCTGGTCCTTGCTCCCCAGGAAGCTGGTGCTGTAGATAGACATACTCATGACGAGTAACAGAGGGGAAGAATGAATGGGGTATATTCGAAGTCCCAGCATTTGAACTTTGGGGGAGGAAAGCAGATGTAGTAGAATGATGTGTTCACACTGTCATCTCAGTGTTACCCAGCTAACATGTATAATAAGTGAGCTGGAATAGGTTGAAGTTCCATCAGAGAGAATATTTTTGAAAGCTAAGAAGAGGACAGCAATACCAAATATATCATAAAGATCAAATAAGATGAAAGATTCTACCAAGGTTGTTGTTAGGATCTGAATTCTCCAAAGACCCTGAAATCCATTTGAAATGTAAGGCAGACAATCCAGGCGGGGCCAATAAACAGCTCTGCTAGCTTGTCTTTGCCCATGGAACTGCAAGCAATTTCAGAGTACTAAAGAATCTTCCACTTTCTTGAGAAGCTGGTAACTTGCAACCTAACACTCCCTCCTCCCACTCCTCTCCTGGGGTTCCATTTAAGCCCCTTTAAATGCCCTGGCCAAACACCATTCAGTGCTGGCTCTATTTTCATTGAGCTTAGCCCCGGTTACCCTGAAGTAAATCCTATCCCGGAGTGCCTATAACCTTGTTGTCTCTTTATTCATTTGGGGGCATGCGCCATAACCTAACAGTTGTCAGTTAAGGTGTTAGTCTTTGAAAATGCTATTAGTCCTCTGATATTTTTGGCAAATTTAAAGTACTGGGAATTTCACCCTGTCCTCTGTATCTAAAAACCCTTTCCTAGTCACTGAAACAGCAGTTGTCTCTGAAACCCATCCCTGCCCAGCCTAAGTTTATGTGAGTTTCATAGAAGCATTGACACTGATATTTCCAACACAAATTCAGATCACTGCTGCACACCTTCCATTCTCATGCACTCATCCCTACACCAGGGGTTTTTGTCTTTCGTTGCTTCCATAGCAACCCAGTTTTTCCACTTGAAATTTGAAACTGCATCACCTCATCACTCTCAAGTCTCTTTTACCCTCAGAGGTCAAGAGATAGCTCCCTTTTGCTATCCATGGGCCCATTTTTAACCTAGATGCTCAGAGCTTTTTCTGTCCTTGACCCTTAACATAGTTTATCCCCTTTGTCTACCATGTCATCAGTTCTTCATGTTGACTCTTCCAACCTCAACCTCAGTGCATTCATTATACCTGAAGAAAACAAAAAGGGTTTCTTCTAGGTCTCAACCTTTGTCTTCCCCTTCTGATTAACTTATAACTGTGCTTCTACAGAAGACTAGCAGATCTGTGGAGTTGTTTCCTTACTGAAGACTCTCGTGATCTCTTTGTACTCAACCTCCCTACATTACTACATTTATTTCCTGGTTTCTCCAGTTTGCCTAGCCTAATGGTTATTTTCCCACAGTTTTATTTACGTGGTGATCTCCGAGCATTTGACATTACCAGCTATTAATTCCCCAAATTCTCTTCCTATGATCCCTTGTAGTGAATATTGACCAGAAATGTACAGTTCTTTAGGGAGTAGGGTCTTTCTTAGTGTCAGATACAGTTGCTCCCTTTTTATTTGTCCTTATCTGGACCTCAAGATCTCACACTGACCTGCTTGCCTATCTTGGAAATAATGTACTATACCTCAAAAATGGAACCCTGGGGCTAACGAGATGCCTCAGGATTAAAAGCACTTGCTGCTCTTCCAGGGGACCTGGTCCTGAGTTTTGTTCCCAGCACCCATATCAGGTGGCTCACAACCACCTGTAACCACAGCTTCCAGAAATCAAATGCATTCTTTGGCCTCAAACAGTCAGACATGCACACACATGTAAATAAAAATAAATCTTTCTAAAAACTTGATTCCTAAGTTGTGATTATCATACCACTATGGCTGTAATCTAGTTTATTTGAAGTATGTGGGGTTTCCCTAGATAATAAAAATACAAATATATTAAAAAAGTTTAAATCATAAGCAAGGCATTACTACAATTATTGAATGGTCATATGTGATTTTTTTTCTGTTTTCCGCCTTTTCTGTCTGATTTTCTTTTTTTTCTTTTTTTTTTTTTTTTTGTCTTTTTGAGACAGGGTCTCCTTGTAGCCCCAGCTGTCCTGGAACTCGCTCTGTAGACCAGGCTGGCCTTGAACTCACAAAGATCCGCCTGCCTCTGCCTCCCAAGTGCTAGGATTAAAGGCGTGCGCCACCACGCCCGGCTTGATTTTCTAGTTTTAAGTACATTTATGTTGACTTTTTAATAAGGGGGAAACTTACTGAGATTAAATTTTTTGGGGGGGTGACTTTTTGAGACAGGGTCTCCCTTTAGTCCCAACTGGCCTAGAGCTCGCTATGTAGACCAGGCTGGCCTTGAACTCATAGAGATCCACCTACCTCTCCCTTCCAAGTGCTGGGATTAAAGGTGTGTGCCACCATGGTAGGCAAAATAGTTTTTAATTAAAATGATACATAACAGATTTCAATAAGCATAAATTAGTAAGTATTGTTTTGCTGTACAAAATTGTGTTGACTCCATCTAGTTGTCATAACATTTGCCTTTCTGATAGGGTTCCTAAACAAGAAAAATGGAAGAATCTGCAAACCAAATGCAGCCACTGAAGGAGAAGCAAATAACCAATTCTGAAGGTGGATATGTATGGCAAGTCACTGACATGAATCGGCTACACCGCTTCTTGTGTTTTGGTTCTGAAGGTGGCACTTACTATATCAAAGAGCAGAAGCTGGGCCTTGAAAATGCTGAAGCTTTAATTAGATTGATTGAAGATGGCAGAGGAAATGAAGTGATTCAGGAAATCAAGTCATTTAGTCAGGAAGGCAGAACTGCGAAGCAAGAGCCTTTGCTGTTTGCACTTGCTATTTGTTCCCAGTGTTCGGACATAAACACAAAGCAAGCAGCATTTAAAGCTGTTTCTGAAGTCTGTCGCGTTCCTACCCACCTCTTCACTTTCATCCAGTTTAAGAAAGATCTGAAGGAAAGCATGAAATGTGGCATGTGGGGTCGTGCTCTCCGAAAGGCTGTTGCAGACTGGTATAATGAAAAGGGCGGTATGGCCGTTGCTCTGGCAGTTACAAAATATAAACAAAGAAATGGCTGGTCTCACAAAGATCTCTTAAGACTGTCCCATCTTAAACCTTCCAGTGAAGGTAAGCATACGGGGTCATAGGACATAGGTGATAGCCGATAAATAACAAATTTTCATTTAATAATATATAGCTGTTTTCTAGAATTAGCTTTTGTAGACAAAAACATGTCGATTAATTAATTCAGATATATTTAATGCCAGCCTGAAACTAAATACCTGCCACAGGTAATCCAGACATTAGTCATCAAGAATCAGGATAGATTCACAGGTTAGTATGCTAAATCTTAAAATGTGGCCATATTGACTAGAATGCTTATGATGATTATGGTCTGTGAGTACAGCATGAACAAGATTAGAGCTTGAGTAAGCAAAACGACTTCTTTTTGCTTGTTTGATTTTTGTGGGTTGTTTGGTTGTTGTTTTGGGTGTTAATGTTTTTGAAACAAGGATTCCCTATAGCCCCAGCTGGCTTAGAACTCACCATGTAGATCAGGCTGGCCTTGATCCCCCAAAGATCTACCTCCCTCTGCTGAGGTTAAAGTCCTACATACCCAGCTCCAAAACAGCTTGACAGGGGCCAGAGAGCAAAGCTGCACTACTCTAGTCTGCTGCTTTTCCCTCTCTTCCTAGAGTACGCCTGTCATGGAATGTAAAGGCCACATGAATTGAACTATTTGGGACATGAATTGTCTGAAAGTTTGCCTGTGGAAGAGACTTTGGAGAAGTTAGTTATAAAGCTAACAATAATCACTGGTCTTTCTTAGAAGGAAAATGAAAACTTGAGCATTAACAACAAAGTATAAAATCAGCATATTCGGGGCTAGAGAGATGGCCTAGCAGTTAAAAGCGCCGACCGCTCTTACAGATGACGCGGGTTCGATCCCCAGCACCCACATGGTGGCCGAGAGCCGTCTGAAACTCCAATTCCAGGAAAACTCCAGTTCCAGGGGAATACGACACCCTCTTCTGACCTCCGCGGCATTGCACGACACGGGTGCACAAACCTACATGCAGACAGTACACTCATACACATACAAAAATAAATAAAATTAAAAAAAAATCAGCATATTCAAATTTTTACATTTTCTTTTCCGTTAAGTATTTTATTTATTGGTTTTTTATTTTATGTGTATGAGTGTATTTTGCCTGCATACAGGTAAGTGCATCCATGTTGTGCAGTGCCTGCAGAGGTCAGAAGGGGGCATTGGATCCCCTGGAACTGGATGGTTGTGAGCCACCGTGCAGGGGCTGAGAATTCAACCCAGGTCCTCTGCAAGAGCTCTTAACTGCTGAGCATGTAGGGTGGTGCTCTCTGAAAGGGTTCCCAAACAAACCCTATCTCTGGCCTCATTTTTACATTTTCTACACCAGTAGTGACACCTTAAAAGATATATATTTATAGGTATATTGTTTAATAATTTGTTATATACATTGTACATATCCCTTCCCCCAGTGTTTTCTGTCTTTTTGTTTGTTTTGGGTTTTTTTGGTTTTTTTTTACAGGGGAAGGCTGTTGCTGGCATATTAAAGTTGGGAATTTTTCATGCAATCTGAGTTACTTGCATCTTCCTTAAGTTTTTATGTTAGATTTACAGTGTCTGTTTCTATCATAAAAATACATGTTTTTTTCCTTAAACTTTTTTTTTTTTTTACTTTAAAATCTGATGCAATATAAAATGGACTCCAGCATCAAGTTTTATGTTGTTGTTTTTTTTTATCACACTACATGGTAGTATAGATCAAGTGCCTGAGTAACAGAAAGACCACCTAGTACTAATTGTAAGGAAACACATGTTGGTAATACAGTTATTCAGGGCTTTCTATTTTTAGTCTATAAAGTGTGGATTAGAACATGTCCCTTAAATTTACTCCCACATGTAAAATTCTGTCCTCCTTAGTTGCTAAGGACAAAGCTCATACTAAAGTTTTGTTGACAGCAACAATATTATATTGACCATACAGGATCCCTAGGCTCTGGCCTAAAAAGAAATTAAAACCAACTCTAAACTACTGAGCAAGTTGTATGTTAGTGTGTTAATTAAATGTGTGCTTACAGCAGACTAATCAAAGTATTACATACCTTTGACTTTAAGGAATTTTTATTTTCATTGGAAAAATAGAGCAGAAATTCTTATGTGAAACATTGATCATTTAAAACAGGGTTATATTTAAGCCGGGCGTGGTGACGCACGCCTTTAATCCTAGCATTTGGAAGGCAGAGGCAGGCTGATCTTTGTGAGTTCAAGGCCAGCCTGGTCTACAGAGAGAGTTCCAGGACAGCTGGGACTACAGGGAGACCCTGTCTCAAAAAGATTAAAAAAAAAAAAAAAACAGGGTTATATTTAAATCTATAGGATAGCAAGTCATAATACCATAGAAATTTCTGCATGTTAGTATTAATTTCTGATGAAATTATGTAAATTAGAGTTAAACTAGCATATAGGCTCAGTTTTACCCAGAGATAAGTTTCATTTAGCCTATAAAAATATTTTAGGGGGGAGGGGCTGGAGAGATGGCCTAGTGGTTAAGAGCGCCGACTGCTCTTGCAGAGGACCAGGGTTCGATCCCCAGCACCCACATGGTGGCTGAGAACCGTCTTTAACTTCAGTTCCAGGGGAATCTGACACCCTCTTCTGACCTGCAGCATTGCACAACACGGGTGCACAGACCTGCATGCAGACAGTACATTCATACACAAAAAATAAATAAAATTTAAAAAAATATTTTAGGGGGGAAAAACAAAGTATTCATCTGTATATTTAAAAACCACAGAAGACTTTATATAAAAATCCATATTCTGACCTTTTTTCAGATCAGCTAATCATGGTACAACCTGGGGATTAAACCTACCGTCTCAGATGCTCAAGTAGTCTACAGAGCACTGAGCCATATCCCCAACCTTTTTAATGTTTTTTATTACTCATGTTGAGCTATCGGGATTAGATGGAAAGCCTCACTCATGCTTGGTAAATTCCCTACCACCCAACCATATCTCATACCCTTCAAACTTTTTATTTCGAAAAGCAAACTCCCACTAAATTGCCCAGACTGGCCTTGAAGTCACATTGTAACTCATTCAGGCCTTGAACTCATCGCCTGTGCCACCAGACTCAAGACTGCTCTTGGAAGTCCATTTTTATGGCATAAGTCATCAGTGCGTGGGCTGTGTTCACCACAGTCCTAATGGTCTTTATGTGACCATGGCCTGTTGCTCTCTTTTACTTGCCTTCCTCGTATGATCATTTGAATTTGTTACTCTCCACACTTCCAGATCTAGAGACTAAGAACTACAAAAATAAACATCATCAGAGGATAGGCTACAACACAGATTTTCTCAACCCAAAGCTCTTTCTACTACTAAACAAATTATGAAAAGAATGAACAAATTATTTTGTTTTTTTAATTAGTTGTAATAGTTTCTGCTGTTAAATAAACAATTGAAGAACCTATTCACACTTGATCTCCACTTTTCATAAACGCATATTTATTTAGGAACATAAAAGGGCAAATGAGTATGATATTAATTGTAATAGATCTGTGACTTGTGAGATGATGGACCTGAAATAGGCATTGTCTACAAAGTTTCTAATGCTAGTATCAAAAATGCCCCTGAAAGACAATTGCTTATACTGTAGAAGGTTGTGGTCCCCTTGCCCCAATACTTAGATAGTAATTCACTGTCTAAGCAAAATTCACTCACACCATTTGTTTAACTGTTTGTTATGTAACAGAGCCTAGCCTCCCACTTTAAGAGACTCATCTCCTATCCAGTTAAGCTGATCATGATGTATTCTTAAGAAATGTGTTCTATTTTTCACTTGGTAATCCTACTTGCCTTTTCACTGCTTTATCTTGTTAAAGGACTTGCTATTGTGACCAAATATATTACAAAAGGCTGGAAAGAAGTCCATGAATTATATAAAGAAAAAGCACTTTCTGTGGAGACTGAAAAATTACTTCAGTATCTGGAGGCTGTAGAGAAAGTGAAGCGTACAAAAGATGAACTGGAAGTCATTCATCTAATAGAAGAGCACAGATTAGTTAGGGAACATCTGCTAACAAATCACTTGAAGTCTAAAGAGGTGAGTAAATTCTTTCAAAAGAGAAACCTTAGGTGCCAGGCCTTCAGTTCAGTCCCCAGCCCCACCAAAAACAAGAGAGGAGCCCTGGGGAGATAGTTCAGCCATTAAAGCACCTGCAGCACAAGCAAGCAGGAACGGACCAACCAGAGTTCACATGGCCAGAAACATAAGTGCCAGGTGAGAAGGCAGAGACAGGATTCCAAGATGGGATCCCCTGAGCAAGGTGGCCAGCAGGGCCGGCCACCTCCCACATCAAGGAGCTCGGGGTTTCACTGAAGGACCTTGCCTCAAAAAAGAAAAGAGAGAGAGAGCTATTAAGGAAGATTCTCACTATCAACCTTAGTCCTGCACACACACACCTGTCACATACATGCTGCCAACACACATGCACGCACACCACACAGATATGCGAAAAGAAAAAAACAAGAATTATGCTTAAATTAGTATTTATTAAAAGTATTCACCACAGGGGCTGGAGAGATGGCTCAGCAGTTAAGAACACTGGCTGCCCTTGCAAAGAACCAGGTTTTATTCCCAGCACCCACATGGCAGTGTACAATGTCTGTAAATCCAGTTCCAGGGGATCTAATGTCCTCTTCTGACCTCTGTGGGCATCACACAGCATGGATGCTCTTACACACGTGCAGGCAATACATTCACACACACAAAATAAAAAAATATTAAATACTTTTAAAAAATATTTTACACAGCCGGGCGTGGTGGCGCACGCCTTTAATCCTAGCACTTGGGAGGCAGAGGCAGGCGGATCTTTGTGAGTTCAAGGCCAGCCTGGTCTACAGAGTGAGTTCCAGGACAGCTGGGGCTACAGGGAGACCCTGTCTCAAAAAGACCAAAAAAAAATATATATATATATATATTTTACACAAACATGATGCCAGATGTAGAAGATGTTTGGGGACTAGTTTTACCACACATGCACAAAATGCTACTTTAAATTTTTATTTTTAAGATTCATGAATTTTCTCAAATATATTTTCATTTTTTATTTTTATTTTATTTGTTTGTTTATTTATTTATTTATTTATTTATTTATTTTTGAGATAGGGTCTCCCTGTAACCCCAGCTGGCCTATGAGATCTGCCTGCCTCTGCCTCTGCCTCTACCTCCCGAGTACTGGGATTAAGGGCATATGCCACCACACCCAGCTCTACTTTCTTATTCTAATAACAAATTTAGCTTCTTTGATAGGCCTTTGATCACCTGTCATTCTGGAAATACATTAAACCCTAAATAAAAGCTTTATAGAATATATTACTAATATTGTTTATATAGACATTGTACTGCTTCATTACCCTTATTTCTTTCTATATTATTCCCTTTCAATCTTTATATTTCCTCCTGCAGGTTTGGAAGGCTTTGTTACAAGAAATGCCACTTACTGCATTACTAAGGAACCTGGGAAAGATGACTGCTAATTCAGTGCTTGAGCCAGGAAATTCTGAAGTATCTTTAGTATGTGAAAAACTGTGCAATGAAAAGCTGCTAAAAAAGGTATATGCATAATCAGTGGCCTTTGTTAGCTACCAACTAAAAATATTGGCTCTTAAGTGTTCTGAGACTTCTCTCATGACAAGTTACAGTTTCTTTTCTTAATATTTTATTTCTTTTTTATGTGTATGAGTATATTACTGCATGTGTGTGCACCCATGTTGTACAATGCCTATGGAGGTCGGAAGAGGGCATTGGATCCCCTGGAAATGGAGTTAAGGACAGTTCTTAGCTGCCATATGGATGCTGGGAATCTAATTTGTATCCTCTGCTAGAGCGGCCACTGTACTTAACTACAGAGCCATCTCTCTAGCCCCTGCATTTTTATTCTTAAATCTGAGGTTAATATTTGTTTTTTCTGTATTAGATATGTACATTACTTGTAACATAAAAAATCTAAAGAAGACCCATAATTGCTACATTTTCCTTGAGTTTTGTAGTGACCTTCTGTCTTTCTTGTTTCTAGGCTCGCATACATCCATTTCATGTTTTAATTGCATTAGAAACTTACAAGACAGGTCACGGGCTCAGAGGAAAACTGAAGTGGAAGCCTGATGAAGAAATTTTGCAAGCATTGGATGCTGCTTTTTATAAAACATTTAAGGTAATAGTTTTAGTTGTGCTTTTTGAAAAAAGACTCACGGGTTAATATATTTTGTGAAAACACATTTTAATAGCAGTAATAATAATTTAGCCATTTTTAAGTATGTATTCATTGTTTTTCCATAATTTGTTACCTTTGAGTAACACTGTTTATCCTAAGATTGTTTTGATCATTTTAAAAATCATTTTGATAAATTACTAAATTTGCATTTCTGTGGAGTCTTTTCACTTGTTCCTTTTCTGTTTTCTTATTAATTGGTAGATGGGTCTCATTAGTCTTGATAATCAGTTTTTCAAAATGAAACTCCCAGTCAGAGCTGTAACTTCAAGTTTTTTATTTCAAGAAGTTGTTGTTGTTGTTGTTGTTGTTGTCGTTGTTATTATTATTACAGGGTCTCCCTAGTCCCATCCCATCTGGAAGTCATATGTGTACCAGGCTAGCCTCATCTCACAGAGGATTAAAGGCACACACCATGCCCAGTATTCAGATTTTTCTTGATATGCAACAAAACCTAGTGCCCAAATTCAGCAGCCAATGTAAAAGAGTTATATGTAGCCAGGCATGGTGGCACACGCCTTTAATCTCAGCACTTGGGAGGCAGATCTCTGAGTTCCAGGCCAGCTGGGACTACAAGGAGACCCTGTCTCAAAAAAAAAAAAGAAAAAAAAAGAAAAATGAAGAGTTATGTGTAATCACCACATGACATTTATCCCTGATCTTTGAAACGTTTCCACATTAGAAAACCTATCAGTATAATCCCAGTCAGTGAAAGGACAGACCACAATAGTCTCACTTGATGCAGAAAAAGCATTTGACAAATTTTAACACTCTTTCATCATTTAAAAACCAAAACAAAGTCAATGAAATACTTAATAAGAAAAAGGTTATAATAACAAGAAAAAAGGAGTCTGAACATCCAAATTGTTCTCAGATACCATGATTATTATATATGGAAAACCCTAAAGAATGCACACACACACACAGACACACACACATCATTAAAACAGACTGAATGCAGTTGTAGGCTAGAAAGCATGCATTTAAATAGTAATCAGTTGGGCCAGGCATGGTGGTATATACCTGTAATCCTAGCACTTGGGAAGTGGAGACTGGAAGATTAGGAAGGAGTTCAAGGTCACCCTTAACAAGAAAGCAAGTTCGAGGCCATCCTGGGCCACCTGAGATCCTGTCTCAAAAAACTGGAGGAAAAAAATGAGTAAATAAATTTTAAAACTTGTTTGCAGTATTGGGGAACAACAGTTTGAGGAGATTTTATTTTAAAGAAATAATATATTAGCACACAAAAGACAGGAATAAATATAATGCTATACACAGTTGTACACTGAAAATGAAAATGTTGTTGAAAGAATAGGAAGACAAATGGAAAGCCATGCATGTGCCTTCTTTGAAAGATGACGGTGTAATCCAAAGCAGTCTACAATCTACATAGTCTTTTTCAAAGTCCCAGTGACATGTTTTGCAGAAACAAAAAATTCATATAAAATTTTAGGTAAGTACAAATAACCAAAACAATCTAGAAAAGCAGTAGAGGACTCAAGTGTGTGGTTTTCAAAACTTTACTACAAAGTGGCAGTACAAAAACACTATACTATTGTCAGAAGGAGAAACATAAAGAACAGAAGAGTAAAGGGGAGGGGCTAAAACAAGCTGACACATAGGGGCAGTTGATTTTTGAAGATTCCAGGGTGAGTTGAGAAAGGACAGTCTTTAACAAATGGTGCTGTAAAACCTTGCAGAAGGAGCAAGTTGAACAGCATATAAAAATTATTTCGGAATAGATCAGTGGCCCAAATTTGAAGAGTTAAAACTAGAAAAATCCATAAGCACAAGTAACAACAATTAAATGAATTAGGCTTGAAATTTTAAAACCCCTGTGCATCAACAGGACATAAAGAAAGTAGAAAAGGAATTGCATGATGGGAGAAAATATTTTCAGATTATGTCTCTGATAAGGGTTTAACCAGAATATAAAAATCACCCTAATTTAACAGCACAAGCCAGTTTAAAAATGGACAAAGTATTTGAATAGGTATTTTTCCAAAGATTATACAAGTGACCAATAAGAACATGAAAAGATGCTTTAGTCATCAAGAAAATGCAGATCAAAACCACAGTGAGATACTACTTTGTATCTAATTGAATAGTTATTTAAAAAGCAATGTCAGGCGTGGTGGCACACACCTTTAATCCTAGCACTCGGAAGGCAGAGGCAGGCAGATCTTTGTGAGTTCAAAGCCAGCCTGGTGTACAAAGTGAGTTCCAGGACAGCTGGGGCTACAGGGAGACCCTGTCTCGAAAAGACCAAAAAAAAAAAAAACCAAAAAGGTAAAAGAAAAAAAAAAAAAAAAAACAAAAAGTGGCTGCGAGTAGGGTTAAGAGCACTGGACTGCTCTTGCAGAGCACCGGGTTCTGTTCCACATGTCAGACTAACAACTATCATTGATTCTAGTTTCAAAGTGGCTCCAATGCTGCTTCCTTCTTGACCCTCCGTTGGAGGCATTTCATGCTGTCGGTACTTACATTATCAGGTTCATTCGCAACAATAATTCATGTACATTAATAATTAGATAAATCTTTTGTTTAGATGCCTATAAGTCCGGGCTAGAGAGAATGCCACGGCGATTAAGACGCACAGCTAGCTTGCTTCTTGCAGAGTGGTACCAGAGTTTTGGGTTCCCAGCACCACATACTTGGTGAACGTAATACCACGCTAGTCCTATGGTATCCACCCCAGTTCGCTGACCGATAAGGCAAAATCATTAATCATTGCCAGGAGAGGTCGGGCAGCTTGCTCTTTAATCCCATTATTCAGGAGTCAGGAGGCCCAGCAGCTGTGTCTTACATTAGTGAGCTTTTTCCAGGCTACCAAAGGCGGGGCTTACAGGGAGACTCAGACTCAAAAAACCTAAGGAAAAGAGGAGGGAAAAAAAAAACAAGTAACCAATTATTGGTAGTTTGAAAAATTGGGAACTTCGTGTATTATTTTAGTTAAAAAGCCAAACTGTATGTGTAACCACTGGGGACAAAACACGACTGAAAAAATGTTAAGCAACTAGAAACACTGCGGATATGCGTCAATACCTTTAGTCTCCAGCTTGGGAGTATGATATAGAGGGAACGTGGCAGTCCGAGGAACGACGTCTCATCTGCCGTGATGAGTTTCTAAGTGGCCAGTTCCAACTATATTACGGAAACACCTGGTCCCAAACAAACAAAAAAACAAACAACAAAGCATATACATAAAATTACCATACTACCCAGCAATTGTTCTACGTATGTATTTAAGCTCCCAAGGGTTTTAAAAACTGTGTAACCTGACCATGTATTTGTACGACCAGTGTTGTCAAACATCAAAGCATTATTCACAAGAGTCAAAAGGTGGAGACACCCCAGGTGCATTATATGACTGTGTTATGTTGGTTACTTTCTATACTACCAGAAAACATAGATGATGCAAAGACTAGCAGAAGATTTGCCTGCTTAGTTTATGTAAGCTTTCTGAAATAGAGGCCCAGGTATCAGACTATATTATGTTATGGCTGAGAAATATATTTTAAATGCTCACATTTATATATACATTTTTAAATTAAAATACGTTTAACTAAGGGCCAGGCATGGTGGCACTAGCCTTTTTCATGCCAGCAACCTGAGAGGGAAGAAGATCAGGTGGAGCTCTGGTAAGATCAAGACCACACTACATAGTGAAGTTCTAGGCCAGCTGTAACTACTAGAGCAGACCCCTGTTCTCAAAAGGTTTTAAAAAAAAAAAAAGGGTTAAGCTGAGGCGAATGGAATACGGTTGCACATGCCTTTTAAATCCACAAGCACGATTCGCGCGATGACCAGGCAGGGGACAGCGAAGGGATCTCTTATGAGCGTTTCAGCACAGCCTTGGGTCTACAGGGTCTGAGCCTCAGGGGTCCAGCTGGGCCTCTTAAAAGGGAGAAAACTTGTCTCCCAAAAAAGAAAAAAAGTTTTTTTTTTTTTAAAATAATTTTTGTTTTTATAATAAGCAAATTTGTGACTATTTTTTTATTGATATTTTTTTAAGCAAGGAGAAGGCCTTTCACGAACTGGGTCTATGTGGTGGTGCATACCCTTTAATCCTAGCACTGCGAGGCAGAGGCAAGGGCAGATCTTCCTGTGAGTGTTCCACAAGCCTGGGTCTACAGAGCGATGTGAGTTCACATGACAGCTTAGGAGCTACAGAGAAGAGACCCTTGTCTCAAAAATGACATCAAAGAAAAAAAAAGAAGATTCAGAGAAATTGTTTACTTTCCAGTGCAGACCCCAGAATTAAGACGTTTCCTGGTTTGTTGGCGATTTTTTTTTTTTTTGTTTTTTTTTTTTTTTTTTTTTTGTCTTTTTGAGACAGGGTCTCCCTGTAGCCCCAGCTGTCCTGGAACTCGCTCTGTAGTCGGCATCAGTCTTGCAGAGGTCACTTGGCTCTTCTTTCAGCATGCTTCTGGTAAACATGCATAGCACTACACTCAGGAGGAAAAAGATTTTTTTTAAATAGGATCATAACTTCTTTAAGTAAAACTAATGAATGAATTACTTTTTTTCCTCATTTTACCAATAATAAGTGCTAAGCATTTTAAAATAGTAGTCAATTTGTGTTTCAAAAATTAGGCCTTTTCTCTGGGAGCCTTTTGATTGAAAGACGAAGAAATATGATTTTTCATAATTTATTATATGACTGTTTTTAATTATTATTTTGTTTTCTTTTTAGACTGTTGAGCCAACTGGAAAGCGTTTCTTACTAGCTGTTGATGTCAGTGCTTCTATGAACCAGAGAGTTTTGGGTAGTGTACTCAGTGCTAGCACAGTGGCAGCAGCGATGTGCATGGTGAGAGCACCTGCAGCTTTGTCTCCACCCTTCCAGAAATGGTTCCTGGAAAGTAAAACTGTACAGTTCAGTAGCATCAAGAATTCGTTTTTCACTTACTCAGGCGACATTCATTATTTTGTATCTAAAGATATTTGTAAAAGCAAAGTTTGAATTGTACTGAAAAGGCATGTCTAAAATAATGATCAGAATTGAGTTGTTTAAATTTTATAACAGATTAAATGTTATTAGTATTTGCAGAAATAGATGATGCTTAGAAAAAACAATATTTAATGGTAAACATGTTTAAAAAGGGAGAAATTAGTAATGACACTAGGAGAGTTCAGTTCTCACCCATCATCACTCCCATTCTGTGTAGTAAGTGGGGCAGGCTTTGAAATTCCAAGGCTTTATTCCTAGTTTAGTACAATGAGAATATTTCTTTTTAGTTGCCTCAAAGGATTGATGTGATGCCAGTTTCTTTGTAAGACTTTGTGAATAATGCATTTATTTTTTATTTATATAATTGTGCCTGTGGTAGGAGAGGCCAGGGAAGGATGTGTATGGAGGTCAGAGGACAGCATTCAGGGTTCATTTCTCTCCTTCCACTGTATGGGCTGGAGTTGAACTCAGGTCCTCAAGCTTGATAGCAAGCGCCTTTACCCACTGAGCCATCTCACTGGCCTGTGAATAGTGTTTTGAAAGCTGTTCTCGGGGCTGGAGAGATGGCCCAGCGGTTAAGAGAGCTGATTGCTCTTGCAGAGGACCTGGGTTCGATCCCCAGCACCCACATGGTGGCTGAGAACCGTCTTTAACTCCAGTTCCAGGGGAATCTGACAGCGTCTTCTGACCTCCGCAGCATTGCATGACACAGGTCCACAAACCTACATCCAGACTGTACATTCATACACATATGAAAATAAATAAAATTTAAAAAGTAAAGAAAACTGTTCTGCTGCGGCTCTATATTCTGAAACACAAAAATACCAAGTTTAATTGTATTTTTATTTTCGTTTCCATCATGTAGCAAGCAAGGCAGGCTCTGCACTTCTGAGGCTTTATTCCTAATTTAGAAAAATAAGAATATATCGTTTTTGCCTCAAAGGATTATGGTAGATACAGTATTTTAATAACTTAGAAATAGCTACAGTGCTGGGCGTGGTGGCGCACGCCTTTAATCCTAGCACTCGGGAGGCAGAGGCAGGCGGATCTTTTTGAGTTCAAGGCCAGCCTGGTCTACAGAGAGTTCCAGGACAGCTGGAGGCTACAGGGAGACCCTGCCTCAAAAAGACCAAATAATAATAATAATAATAATAATAATAATGAAAACCAGCTTGGGAGTGGTGGTGCATGCCTTTAATTCTAGCACTCTGGGGGGCAGAGGCAGGCAGATCTCTGGTAGTTTAACACCAGCCTGGTCTACATAGTGAGTTCCAGGACAGCTGGAGCTACAGAGAGACCCTATATCAAAAAGACAAAAAAAGAAAAAAACACCATACTGTTTCTTTCAAGAAGAAAGAAAGAAAGAAAGAAAGAGAGAGAGAGAGAGAGAGAGAGAGAGAGAGAGAAAGAAAGAAAAGAAAGAAAGAAAGAAAGAAAGAAAGAAAGAAAGAAAGAAAAGAGAGAGAAAGAAAAGAGAGAGAAAGAAAAGAAAGAAAGAAAGAAAGAAAGAAAGAAAGAAAGAAAGAAAGAAAGAAAGAAAGAAAGAGAAAGAGAAAAGAGAGAGAAAAGAGAGAGAAAGGAAGGAAGGAAGGAAGGAAGGAAGGAAGGAAGGAAGGAAGGAAGGAAGGAAGGAAGGAAGGAAGGAAGGAAGGAAAGAACCATACTGTTTCTTTCAAAATTTAAGAGATCTATATCTCCGAAGTCTACTGAAATTACCTTGAATTTTTCAAACTTTTCAGGTGGTCACACGAACAGAAAAAGAGTCTTCCATAGTTGCCTTTTCAGATGAAATGGTTCCATTTCCCGTGACTATAGATATGACCTTACCACAGGTTTTAATGGCCATGAATCAAGTAAGAAACTGTTTTATTAAGTTTACTTAACATGTCTTGTATAGATTTTGTATTGTGCCATGCATAATAATTTGTATGAAGAAATTGGTTCTAAATTCTAACATGCACAAAATCAAAAATATATATATCTTGGCATAGAGAAAGTCTGTGTACTGGCTCTAAATAAAATGATACTTTAAGAACAATGGTGCCTTTAAATTAACTATTTAATCATGTCAGGCATCTGATGGACACTAAGGCAATTTTCTTTTGCTGCTGTTCTTTTTTTTCTGAGCTAGATCCCAGCAGGTGGGACTGATTGCTCTCTTCCGATGATCTGGGCCCAGAAGACAAGCACAGCTGCTGATGTCTTCATAGTCTTCACTGATAATGAGACCTTTGCTGGGGACATTTACCCTGCTGATGCCCTGATGGAGTATCGAAAGGTAAAGCAAACTCTTCTGTTACTGTTTGACACGCAAATGATACTCCCCTCTCTTAATATGGTGCGTGCGTGTGTGCCTATGTGCCTGTGTGCATGTGGGTGTGTGCCTGTGTGCGCGCGCGTGTGCCTGTGCATGCATGTGTGTGCGTGTGGGTGTGTGCGTGCCTGTGTGTGCGTGTGCATGTTCGTTTGTGTGTGAGAAATCCAGTGCCAGTTGGGCTCAAAAATACTGGAAATATTTTTTTAAAAAAGTAGGCATATCATATACAGAATTTATTTACTTTAACCAGTTCCATTATTAACAATAATGCTTTTTTCATTTACATTTTTGGGGGGAGGGGGATTTTTTTGAGACAGGGTCTCCTTTTAGTCCCAGCTGGCCTGGAGATTGCTATGTAAACCAGGCTGGCCTTGGTTTACATAGCAACTCACAGAGATTTGCCTTAATTTACTTTTATTTTACCTGTATGAGTGGTTTTTTTCCTGCATATATGTAAGTGCTCTCATGTCATGCAGTGCCTGTGGGGGCCAGAAGAGGGCGTAAGAGCCCCTGGAAGTGGAGATCCTGAAGGTTGTTAGCCACCACAGGGGTGCTGGGAACTGAACCTGAGTCCTTCGCAAGAGAAACCAGTGCTCTTTAACCGTGAGAGCCATCTCCCCAGTTTCCATGCTAATACTTTTTGATAAATACCAAAATATTTATTTGGTCTCAGCTGTTTTTTTAATATTTATTTTTATTTTATGTGTATGAGTGGTTTGCTTGCATCTATTTAAGTGTACCTGTGTTGTGCAAACCCTGCAGAGGCCAGAAGAAGGTGTTGGATCCCCTAGAACTGAAGTTAGAGATGCTTAGCTGCCATGTAGGTGCTGGGATTCGAACCCAGATCCTCTGTAAGAGCAGCCAGTCTTCTTAACCACTGAGCCATCTCTCCAGCCCTCCCCCTTTTTTTCTAGCCCCCTTTTTTAAGACGGGGTCTCCCCCCGTAACCCCAGCTGGCCTAGAACTCACAAGATCCACCTACCTCTGCCTCCCAAGTTCTAGGATTAAAGGCATATGCCACCATGCTCAGCTTTTTTTTTTTAATAACACATTGTACTTATTGAAAAATTAATGAATCATTTATGAGTTTAAAGAACTACATAAATGAAAGTTAGTCTTGTGTGTGTGTGTGTGTGTGTTCTAAACTTTTCCCCTATTGACCTTTCTCAGATGACATAAATGTTGTATTGCTATTCTTATGATAGCCATTAATCACTTGGGGCTGTAGAATACTTAACATCTTACTCCTGTGAGTAGAAATACAAACAGGGCTTGTTATGAGTGTGGTTTTTCTACCAGCTTTCCTAGCTAGGTCAACAGTGTGAATTCCCAGGTCTCATCTATCATCTGGTGAGTCAGATACTGAGATTCTGTGGGGAGAGTTCAGGATTCTCCTTAATGCTTAATTTTAAGAGCCACAGATGAAGACATAGATAATTATTAGTCCTGAGTCTCTTCTGTCAGTTGGGGATCTGAACAAATTAGTTAACCGATAAATGTCATCACAGGTAATGGTACTTAACCTGTTAAGGTTATTACAGCCCTTATAATAGAGGTAGGCATGGCAGCTTATGCCTGCGATCCTAGCATTCAAGAGGCTGAGACAGAAGAACCACAAGTTTGAGGCCAGCCTAGGCTACATAAGGAGTTCAGGACCAATCTGGGCTACATATGTAGTGAGACCTTGTCTCAAATTAAATAAATAAAATAATATATAATAAGAGCTGGGAATGTAACTCAGTACGTGCCTAGCATGCACAACGAAGCCCTGGGTTCAGTTCCTAGTACTCCATAAAACTGGGTTTGATGGTACAGACCTGTGTAATCCCAGCATTGGGAGGTAGAAGCAGCAGGATCAGAAGTTCAAGGACATCCTGAGCTACACACCAAGTTTGAGGTCAGCCTGGGTTACGTGAAACCCTGTCTCAAATAAAAGCAAAACAAAAATTACCTTAGGTATATTGTTTCATAGGTTCGTTATAATGCCTAACATTATAGTGTGTCCCTTCACTGATTTTTTTTTTTTTCTTTTAGTTTTCCTTTTTTTTTTTGGTCTTTTCGAGACAGGGTCTCCCTGTAGTCCCAGCTGTCCTGGAACTCACTCTGTAGACCAGGCTGGCATTGAACTCACAAAGATCCACCTGCCTCTGCCTCCCTAGTGCTAGGATTAAAGGCGTGCGCCACCATGCCCAGCTACTTTTCATTTTCTTTAAAGCAATGTAGAGTACAGAGATTCAGGACTGGAGAAATGGCTCAGTGGTTAAGAGTGCTGGCTGTTCTTGCCAAGGACCCAGGTTCAGTTCTTAGCACCCACATGGTGGCTAACAACTGTCTGTAACTCCAATTCCAAGGATCCAACGCCTCCTTCTGACCTCCATAGGCATTGCACTATATGGTGTACTTATGTACACATACACAGTGCACTCATGCACATAAAAAAAGGAAGTAAATAATTTATTTTTAAAAAAGAAGTACAGAGACTAGGAGTGTAGCTCAGTAGTTCAGTGGTAGAGAGCTTGCCTACCAATTGCAAGGTCCTGGGTTTGATCCCCAGAACATGAGCAGGGCAGGGAGAAGAAGGAGGTAGACAGGAGGTATGGGAGGGAGGGAAATGGGTAAGGGAAAAGAGAAGGAGAAAATGTTAACACTGCAGAGCAAGATCTATTGTTAAGTATCAAAATTGCAAGCTGGGTTGGCATTTGTAGGTTAAAGCAAGATTGTGAATACCAGATCAGCCAGCTAAAAAACAGAAATAAACCAAATGTTGATAATCCTAGAGTAATATTTTCTTATATTTATATTTGCTTGAATACACTGCCCAAGCATTTTTGCTGGTTAAAAAAAAAAATTACAAAAATTATTCTGCAGCCCATAAAATTAATTAAAACACAGATCAGGTGTTTCCGGAGGTTCTTTTCTCAGTTTTCTTTTGCATTCCTCTGAAGCCCATATAATCTGACCTTAAAAGACTGACCGAGGGCTGAAGAGATAGCTCCGTGGTCAGGAGTGCTTGCTGCTCTTCCAGAGGACCTGGCTTCAGTCCCCAGCACCCACATGGTTAGCAGCTCACAGCTGTTTGTAACTCTAATTCCAGAGATATCACGCCCTCTTCTGTTCTGCACATATTACTGCATACACGTACCACTTACATATATACCTGCAAAACATTCATACCCATAAAGTATAAGTAAATCAATTTTTTTGTAAAGAAAGAAAAGATTTACCAAAAGGAGCTTACAAATAGGAAAGGGTTGACAGATTTTTAAATTGTTAATTTTGAAGGGATTTTTCTTTTGTTTTTCCTTTAAATTTTTATATGTACTTGCTCCTTCCTGTTTTGTTTTTATTCCTACAGAAAATGGATATTCCAGCTAAATTGATTGTTTGTGGAATGACATCAAATGGCTTTACCATTGCAGACCACGAGGACAGAGGCATGTTGGACATGTGCGGCTTTGACAGTGGCGCTCTGGACGTCATTCGGAATTTCACATTGGATATAATTTAACCATAAGTACCAGCATGATCTCAGAGGCCCACCACTGTCAGTGGATCTCACTGAACATACACAGCTACTTCCCAGCTAACTGCAGTACACTGAAAAGTGGAGATCAGTGTGTTCCAGATGGAAATGTACTTTGTCAAGGTCAGAAGGAAAAGCACATTGAACCCAAAGGTGCATATACTCAGATAGCTCTTGGGAAATAGCTTCAGGATACTGTAGCGTCCTCTTAATAGAAAACGCCCTTAGAGACACTATACAGTAGTACATTTTATTTTGGTGAATAACACATTTTTACTTAAATCAGGTGAGATCCAAAAGTCTGAGTGAGTAGTCCCATATCATGTCATTTGTTTCAGAAGTGATTGTTTTTCTTAAATGTTTTCATTGGAAAAGGACAACTTTGATAATGTCCAAATACTCTGAAATGCACTAGACCATGTAACTGTGATGGAAAATGAGCCTCATGTGGTAAACTTTTATACCAAGGGGTAAAAAAAAAAAACCAAGACATTTGATTAAATTATGAACGAGTTTTACAAATTCCTTTCAGAGTTTTCTAAGGTCATATAAACAACAGCTTTCTTATTCCATGAAAAGGGTATTTTTTATTTCAGGTGTTATATTTGTACTTGGAGAATTTGTTACCATCTGGCCAAAACAGATGGAAATTCCTGAAAGACTTGGTTACTTTCCTGTAGACTGAGGAATTTGCTTTGTTTTATTTCATTGTATTTTATTGCCTTGAGTAGAGATAGAGCTTAACGATTTCTTCTGAATAATATCATCTCTTGATGTAGTTAGGTTGTCTTATTTTCATACTCATAAATGAAAATAAAATGTTTAACATGTTTAGGTCCCCTATCCATTATCTTGAAAATATAACAATTAAAATCTCAACTATACAGAGGTAGCTTCCTTCATACTCTTAAAATAGGAATAATTTAAATTACCTTTAAGTATTTTTTTATATTTTCTAATTAAAATGTCTGTAGTCTCCTCTCTCTTATATCATCGTCTACTGTTCATGTTTTATAAGGCTTTTTTGATAAATAATAATAAAACAAGCTAGGTCCTTCAAGTTTAAAGGTAGTTTTAGAGTAGCCAACTAATAGCATAAACCAATCCGTGTAGGAAATTTTCAGAATATGTTTTGTGTACATTATACCTCCTTTTCATTATACTCACATGCACAAACCAGTCCATGTAGGAAATTTTCAGAATATGTTTTGTGTATCTTATGCCTCCTTTCATTATACTCACATGCATTACTTTCTTGAGCAGTCATCTTGTTTTCATTGGGAAGTTTAGCATGAAAGGAGCCTATTGAAATGCCAGTGTCTTTTCTCATAAAAGTTTAATTTTTATGCATTACTCTTTAAATATTAAAGGTTTACAGGAGCTTATAAAGCCCTTCTCACTTTCTGTGAAAACTCAAAACACTAGTAAATGTAAGTTTTATAACCTTAAGTTTGGGGGTTGGAAGTTTTATATTTGGGGCAAAGGGGACTTTGGTAGTGTAAGGACTTGTATGCACATTTTCTGCTGTTTCATGAGAAATTTAGGCTCTGAGAATAAGAAAATGTTTTCTCAGATTTTTTTACATAATATGGTTTGATATGTAATTATACATTTTTGATCAGCAAAGACAGTACCTCCTACTCCAAGTGAGCCTTACTTCTGATGTTCTGTCAAGACGGGGTTAGCATCTTAGCTACTTTTTTTTTTTTTTTTTTTTTATTTATTTGTTATTTTTTTTATTTTTCTCTTCTGTCAGTCACCTTGTCGAAGGCATAGCATGTACGGTCTGCCTGCCCGTCTCGTGCCACCCGTTCGTGCCCTGCCGGCGGAGGTCCGACGCGGGTCTCGGATTCCCCGGCCTGGAGTTCCTCCTGGAGTTGGAGTTTCCGCCGGTTCTCAGCCGCCACTCTGGTGCTGGGGCTCGCCCAACGGGTGCCCTGTACGCGCGGTCCGCGCTCTTCACCGCTAGGCCCCCCTCGCATCCGCCCCTTCGCTCCTTTTTCCTTCTTCAATTTTTCTCCCCTCGCCTCCTCACGTTCCCCATCCTCCTTGCACGCTCTTGACCTCCGCTCCCCCCCCGAGTTTTGGCCTTCCCATTCTCCTCTTATCCTGCCCTTCTTCCTCCTCCCTCCACTGTTTCTTGGGCCCTTCCCCCGGCTTCTTTCTTTTACCATTCTCTCTTGGTTTCCCCTCGCTGCTTTTTCGGTCCCCCGCGTATGTCTCGGCGCTCACGCTTCTCCCATCAGGGCAATCAGATAGACGGTTACCTTTCCGTACCAGTACTTCTGTCGGCCAAGTTAACTCGCTTTCCGACTGAATCAGGAAGGGCGGGAGGGAGGGAGGGAGGGAGGGAGGGAGGGAGGGAGGGAGGCAGAGAGGGAAGAAAATCCTACAGAAGGTGATTTTATTTTCAAAACATCAATCTTCAGAGCTGGCAGAAACCTTAGAAACTAAATCTAATGTTCTAATTTTGGTTAGATAACCAGTGTCCAGGACAGTATGATTCTGGAGCAGCGTGGCCATAGCCTCTTGCTTCCAGTCCAGCTTTCCTTTTTCATACATTGGGACACCAATTCAAAAGAGTGGGACACACTGTAGAATTATGCAAGCCTTTTACCTTATTTACATATTAGGAAATAATGTATATGCATGATTGTTTTGGGAAATTGTGAACATGTATGATTTTTTAATTTCTAGTAATTCTTGAACACAATTATGTTGCTATGTAGTAATAGATCTATAGAAAGACTTTATCTCATTAAGCATAGAATATACTCAACTGGTAAACAAATTTTATTTTCCAAATTACTTTTAGGGTTACTATTAAATATGGAAAATACTGCTTTTAAAAACAATCTTAAAATAATAAATTTATTTCCTAGATAATATGTAAATATTTTCAGATTTTAGTTGTTAATGACAAAACAAAACACTAATCTGATATCAATTTTTTTTAGTAGAGATTTCTTGAAAATTCCATTTATTAACACTGTTATTTAGTGACTTTTTATTAGTAAAGCAGGATGCTAATGAGTGGGATGTAGTATTACATTTGTGCTGTGTGATTATAGACAACCAGTTTAACTTACATGATTCAGTCTTGCTAGGTTCATGAAGTAACACATCTTATACCTGGAGATAAGAGAAGAATCAGTAGCTTAATATTTACCTAAAATTAAAACTGGAAAGGAGGGTTTGCAATACAAGTTAAAACTTTCTTTTTAATTGAAAACACTAAGATGTCATTATTGTCCACTAAAATGAAGGGATATATTTCAAGTCAAGATCCTTTTGGAAAGACAGAAAAGCTCATACTCAGAATAATAGCATACTTATACTAACATCTGCTTATTAGTCTTTTCAAATAACAAGTCTACAACTAACAAAATACTATTAGGGTTATTTTCACTTTTCTAGACTGCAAAAACTAAATTCTTTTTGAAAGAGGAGAATACCAGAATAAATTTATGGGTATAAAGATTAAGAAACATCTTCAGAAGTACAGTAAAGTTGTGCCGAAGTAATAAATGAAGGTTAAATCATATTAAGTTGTATTTATTGTCATTGGACTTAAAGATACTACCAAAGGACCAGTGAGATTGCTTAATGACACTTACTGATGACCCTGGTTCAATCCCTGGAACCCACATGATTGAACCAATACCTGTATTAAATGTCTCCACATTTACCCCATGGCACTACATGCATGCACACACACACCCCAAATAAATAAATGTAAAAGTTAAAGATTTTAAAAAGATGTTGCCACAGACTTTGGTAGGTAGGTGGTACACTTATAGTAAAGGTATTTAAAAATGAACAGTCTAGTCTTGAATTGGGTTGGTTTTACTAAGATCTGAACTGTCCTCCACAGAAATGTCGTACAACTTCAGTATAAAGAATACAAGAAAGAATCTGAAAAGGTAGGAGGTTACACCAAGTGGGGCCAGAGTTGTGTATGGCTTTGTGTTCATACCTGCTCCCTCGTCTCATTCTAGGAAACATTCAATCATGCCTAGTTTTCTTTTTTTTTTAAGTCTTCTCACATTTTTCTCCTTTTTCTAGTTTGATCTAATTGGGTAATAAAATGAATGGCAAGAAAGTCATCTGCATTCAGGTTTGGAACAAATCTCTTGCAGGTTATTTTTCATTTTACGCAGACGTAAGAAAACATTTTCCAAATTATTAAAGTAATAACTAAGTTATAGCTTCTCCTCCAAAATCAAGTTATATTCAGTAAGATGAGTTATTCAGGATTTGTTTGTAGTTATAGGTAAACCTACTTGCATTGAAAAGAGGTATTCTACTATACGAGCACTCTAATTAATAATGCACTGCTGCTTCAGAAGATGATGTCTGCATCCTCAGGTTTCCATCATCATAAAGATTACATAATGAAGTTTTTTTTGTTTTTTTTTTTTTGTTTTGTTTTTTGGCTATTGAAGTTTTTACACATGCACATATATAAGCTTTAGTATAAATAACTTACACTAACATTCACTATTTTTTAATTGGTAACTATTTACTTTTATGAAAAATTATCAACTTAATTATAAAATTATAAAATATTTTTCATATAGAAAACCAATAATATCACTAAGTGTACTATTTGAATAAAAGTATAAGTGGCACATTTTCCTAAACCCTAAAAACAACAAGATACATTAGAATATGGGTAGAAAGCAGGATATGTTGATACTACTCCTAAAGTTAAGCCAGTTATTTACAGTGAGAATGATTTGTAAATAGAATGAATATATACAAATAAAGCTGTTTCTGATCCTACAGAGATTTTTTTTTTTGCCTTTCCTTCTATTTTATATATTCCTGACTTCAGTCATATTAACTTTGTGAACACAAGTGAACTTAATTTTAAAATCTTTGAACTACACTTTTTATAAGTTAGCAGAATCTATACTTGGGAAAATAAAAAGAAACAGCAAATGATTTCTGCTGGTTTCACTTTACTGTATACTTGGGTTGTTTAATGTAGTGAACATCTTATTTCACACCATCACCATATATGATTAGATTATATATGTGCAAATGCTACATTAAAACTTGGGTTTAAATGACTCTTCAGGCTGTTTGAAGTGTAAACTAAAGCCCCTTTATGGTCAAATTAAATTTTAAATATACAGTAAATGGATACTCATGGAGAAAAATGATCTTGTTATACTATTCTAAATACAGACTATATATTTGGTATGATATGATGAGACAACTTGTGGAATATATTTTAGTTACAGTTTCTTCCTTTTATCGCGAGCCTCTCACAATGAAGAATTCTAAAGAATGAGATGTATGAAATCATCTTTTTAAAAAAAATATGGGAGAATAGGAGTATTATAATCTATTTCTAAACTATCCATCTGCTTTATTATAATTTTGTTCATTTCCATAATCAGTCAATTGACAGAGCTTTCACTTACCCAAAATAATGTCTCCATCAAATAAATTAAAAAGCCTTAAAGTGAAGAAAAAAAAATATCACCCTTTTTGACTGCCCCTGACTAGCTCTCCTTTCCTAACTTTCTGATTACTTTCTTTGGGGGTCTGTTAAGTAATGCCTTAATAGTATTCCAATGTTTCCAAAGTGTAGAACTCAAAGGGTCTTTTAGAGCTTTTTTACATAATGAATGGAAATTTCACTGTCAGGTTTTAAAACCTGATTATATGTTAAAGTTTTAAACATAGCGGAATAATCTGGCTACACTGGTGTGTTATATACATGTGATAAAACATTAATGATATTTTATGGTAGTTTAAGGTTTTTTGGTTTTGTAGAAGCAGTTATGCAGGAAGCTGGACTTCATGACTCTTAACATAACCTCCATGGACCACATTGCTTGAGTACAGTTGCATAATTCCAAAAAGAGGTACTTTGTAAGGCAATTTTTTGAAACAAAAAGCAAGTATTTTGGTTCAAGCCTATGAGCAAATTCATTCAGGGAAGTGAATATAGCATTGAATCATTGAGACTCTTGCAATAAGAAGTATTTAGGCCAATGATTGGTTTCATTGCATTCAAATTTTATATTCACTCTGCCCTTTCAAAACAGGAATATACTATAAAACTGAAGGAATGCTTTAAGTGGCAAGGTACAGAAAGGTGTAAGATTTTGATGTGTAGCACTCAGGCAGAGGCAGGTGGATCTCTATGAGTTCAAGGCCAGCCTGGTCTACGTAGTGAGTTCCAGGGCAGCTGGGGCTCCAAGGAGATCCTGTCTCAAAAAGACACAAGTTTATTAATTTTCAAGGAAAGGAGCCTGAAATGAGCAAATGGGAGTTTTCCTAGGAATATTGATTTACTGATACTGTCAAGTCTTCCAAGTTTTCAAAATGAATAACACATCTAACAATGTAATGTGCTATTTGCTGATGGAGAATGGATGAATGCTCTAATTATTCAATTTATTTCATGATAAAAGTATTCAGTAACACTGCAAGATTGTGATTTTTTTCTCTCTAACCTGGTAAATACATGTTGAGTATTTTTTATCTGAAATGCCTGGGACCAGAAACGTTTGTGATTGTTTTTCCCAAATTTTTGGATTATTTGCATATACATAGTGAAATACTTGGGGATAGTCTTTATAAACCTTACACACATAAGCTGAAGGTAGATATTTATATATATTTTTATGCACTTTCATTTGTCTCTGACCTGCCACTTGCTCTAGTATGGAATTTTCCGTATTCAGCATTATGTTAGGATGCTGAAGTTTTTGGTTCTGAAGCCTTTTAAGATTTTAAATTTTTTTGCCAGGCGTGGTGGTGCACGCCTTTAATCCTCTCACTTGGGAGGCAGAGGCAGGTGGATCTTTGTGAGTTCAAGACCAACCTGGACAGCCGGAGCTACAGGGAGACCCTGTCTCAAAAATACAAAAAAAAAAAATTTTAAGTTTAAATTTTTAAGATGGCTCAGTGGTTAGGAGCACCGACTGCTCTTGCAGGGGACCCGGGTTCAATTCCCAGCACCTTGCTCAAAACCTTCTTTAAGCCAGGCGTGGTGGTGCAGCATGTAGCACTCAGGAGGCAGAGGCAGGTGGTTCTCTGTGAGTTCAAGGCCAGCCTGGTCTACAGAGTGAGTTCCAAGCCAGCTGGGGCTACAGGGAGACCCTGTCTCAAAAAAAGATTTTTAAAAAATTTTTAAAAAGATTTAAAATTTTTCAGATTAGAGATGCTCAACCTGTAAATCATTTTAGACATGCGGTGCAGATGGGCACTATATGAACTGTTTCTTGTCAATTTATTGTAGAAATTGATAGGTGTACCAAGTAAATTCTATGCATATCAAATAATTGTCTTCTTATTCTTTTAAGAAACATGAATTTTTAAGCTGGGCGTGGTGGCGCACACCTTTAATCTAGCACCTGGGAGGCAGAGGCAGGCGGATCTTTGTGAGTTCAAGGCCAGCCTGGTCTACAGAGTGAGTTCCAGGACAGCTGAGGCTACAGGGAGACCCTGTCTCGAAAAGACCCCCCAAAAAAAGAAACATGAATTTTAATTTTAATGTTTATAATATGCCTTATATTTAAGGCCCTGAAATCTGTCATTTTTAAAAGGTAAGCTTGTTTTTGTAATTAAGAGTCATAATTAATATTGTCGTTCTAATGTCCCTAATTACATCTTAGGTGTATGTGGTTGGGGATTCTTTTCCAGTACAGTTCCAGCTCAGGATCAAGACAGTTGGTACATTTTTTATTTTTTTTTTTCAATGTAATTTTTTTTTTATTTTATTTATTTTTTGTGTATGAATGTACTGGCTGCATGTAGGTTTGTGCACCCATGTCGTGCAATGCCGTGGCGGTCAGAAGAGGGTGTTGGATTCCCCTGGAACTGGAGTTAAAGACAGTTTTCAGCCGCCATGTGGGTGCTGGGGATTGAACCTGGGTCCTCTGCAAGAGCAGTCAGCACTCTTAACCGCTAGGCCATCTCTCCAGCCCAATTTTTTACTTTTAATTGTGTCTGTGTGTGAGATGTGGGGACGGGGCGGGGCAGTGCAGCACAGCATATGGAATCCGTTCCCTCCTTCCACGTTCCTGAGTTCCCCGTATCAAACCCAGGTTGGCTGAGAGCACCTTTACCATTGCACTGGCTCTGGATTTTTTTTTTTTTTTTAATTTGGCACAGGCTGGCCTCAAACTTGGCATTCTTCGGGCTTCAACCCAGGTGTTGAAGGGAGTGCCCCATGCCTGGTTCAGGTATAAAAAATTTTAGCAATAATAAATCTAAGAACCTGACTGAACACAGTGCAGCTCAGAAGACTTGCCTAGAATGCTGAAGACCCAGCACTGCTATTTGATTACAATCGAGGGGTAGATTTTCTTGTTTCATGGTTTATTGTTATGTGTATGAGGTTTTTTTGCCTGCGTCTATGTGTGTGTGTCTGTCATATGATTCCAGTGAAGGGCAAAAGAGGGTGTTAGATCGACGGAACTGTAGTTGTCAGCCACCATGCGGGTGCTGGGAACTGAACTTGGGTCCTCTGTAAAAGCAGCTGGCGTTCTTAACCTCTAGGCCAATCGCCAAGCTCTCCAGCCCCAAAAGGATAGTATTTAAGAGGTAGCCTGGAACTTGCTCTGAGACCAGGCTGGCCCTGAACTCACGGAGATCCTTCTGCCTCTGCCTCTGCCTCCTGAGTGCTGGGATTTACAGGCTTAGGGTACTTTTTTTCTACATAGTTTATCTTACCAGTTATATTTTGGCAATTAGATGTCAATGAAAAGTCTTTTTGAAAAATGGGTTCCAAAAAAAAAAAAAAAAAGAAAAATGGGTTCCAGCAAACAGTATCTTTCCTATCTGAACATCCAAAGAAGACTTAGATGGCTCGACAGGTAAAAGGCACCTACCATCAAGCCTGAAGACATTTGAATCCTGGGCCCAAATGCTGGCAGGAGAAAACCCACTCCTGCATGTTGTCCTCTGACCTCCACACATACCCCGTGGCACACACATACATGCCCCCACAAAAATGTAAAATAAAAAACTGAGGCAAGAGAAAGTAGAAATCTCCATTTTTCTTGAGGTGTTCACATTCTTTCTAGCTTAGGGTTTTGACCAGTGATGGGAGACAAGAATCTTTGAGTCTGGTCAGTCGGTCGGTCTGTCTGTCTGTCTGTCTGTTGAGACAGAGTCTCCTTGTATTTCCAGATGGCCTGGAACTGTCTGTCTGTCTGTCTGTCTGTTGAGACAGAGTCTCCTTGTATTTCCAGATGGCCTGGAACTTGCTATGCAGATCCATGGAGTTTGGCCTCCATCTCACAGCTAGCTACCTGTCTCTGCCCCCCAAGTGCTGGGATTAAAGGTGACTGCCACCACTCTGGGCTTGAGACTGGGTTTTGCTTTACATTTATACTACACTTTTTCCAGCTGAAAAGTACGGAAAAGAGCACAAAATTTAACATTAAGCCACCCACATGGCAGCTAACAGCAGTTTGGAACTCCAGCTCTTCTGGCCTCCACAGGCATTGCGTGGCATAGTGTACTTACTACATACATGCAAATAAAATACTCATATACAAAAATAATGTAGTATCTTTAAATAAAATAAATGAATCCTCCAGGCCAGCTGGGACTAAAGGGAGAACCTGTCTCAAAAAGATAAATAAATAAATACCAAAATACTTAAACCAAGCATGGTGCTGCAGGCCTTTAATCCTAGCACTCAGGGGGCAGAGGCAGGCAGATCTCTGTGAGATTAAGGCCAGTCTGAAGTATCTTTAAATAAAAATAAATGAATCCTCCAGGCCAGCTGGGACTAAAGGGAGAACCTGTCTCAAAAAGATAAATAAATAAATACCAAAATACTTAAACCAAGCATGGTGCTGCAGGCCTTTAATCCTAGCACTCAGGGGGCAGAGGCAGGCAGATCTCTGTGAGATTAAGGCCAGTCTGAAGTATCTTTAAATAAAAATAAATGAATCCTCCAGGCCAGCTGGGACTAAAGGGAGAAGTTGTCTCAAAAAGACATAAAAATAAGCCGGGCATGGTGGTGCATGCCTTTAATCTTAGCACTTGGGAGGCAGAGGCAGGCAGATCTTTGTGAGTTCAAGGCCAGCCTGGTCTACAGACTGAGTTACAGGACAGCTGGGGCTACAGGGAGACCCTGTCTCAAAAAGACCAAAATAAATATGTAAATAAATAAATAAAGCAACCATGCATAATGACACATATCTTTAATCCCAGCACTTAGGAGGCAAAAGCAGGCAGATCTGAGTTCCAGACCAGGCGGGCCTGGTCTACATAGCAAGTTCTAAGCCAGCTCGGGCTATAGGGAGACCCTGTCTCAAGAAGACAAACAATAAAAATAAATAAAAAGCAGTATTTATGCCAAATCTCACCCTTTTCTCTAGTATCTTGGCTAGGCAGTTGAGAAACTGTGAGCAGTCCAGAAGAAAACCACACTTTTCACACTTTTACTAGCTGCCTGTCTCACAGGCCCAATATCCAGCATTTTAAATGTTCAGAGGCGTAAAGTAAGTTAGTTTGTTTATTTGGTCTTTTTGAGACAGGGTCTCTCTGTAGCCCCAGCTAAGCCAGGAACTTGATTTGTAGACCAGGGTGGCCTTGAACTCACAGAGATCCTGCCTCTGCCTCCCAAGTGCTGGGAATAAACGTATGCTTACGGGGTAAATCTTTGCTTAGTTTATCTGAAATGAAATCAGTTTGAACTGTGTATTCCCACTTATAAGATAGCAATATAACCTTAGAAGTGATTTTAGGGACAATTTTATGTATTTTGTGTTGTCAACAGAATATCTAAAGCTAAGTAATTTCTGAAGAACATTTACTTTTTCACAGTTCAGAGACTGGAAAGCTTAAGATTAAGGTGTTGGCAACTGGAAAGGGCCTTGCTGCTGCTGTTGGAGGAGGGGAGGAGGGAGATGGGGAGGAGGAGGAGGAGGAGGAGGAGGAGGAGGAGGAGGAGGAGGAGGAGGT
>VZQC01003392.1:227797-294084 GCA_009823505.1 Rhizomys pruinosus
AAAAAAAAAAAAAAAAAAAAACAATGCTCAAATCTTGTTCCTTTAAATTTCTGCCCAAAGATGTATTTCTTTTCCCTGTTTTGGTTTTTTTTTTTTTTTTTTGGCTTTTCCAGACAGGATCTCCCTGTAGCCCCAGCTGTCCTGTAACTCACTCTGTAGACTGGGCTGGCCTTGAACTCACAAAGATCCGCCTTTCTCTGCCTCCCCCGAGTGCTAGGATTAAAGGCATGCACCACCACGCCTGGCTCCCTGTAACTATTAAGTCATTAAATGAGCAATTTGTTTTCCCTACAGTGAACTTCATTCCATCCTACAAATTTAATATATCTAGAAGTATAATGTGTGAAGGCTTGCCACAATATGTTATCCCAACTTAGTTCACAACTGTAACACAGAGAACATTAAATTTTAGAGAAATCATACATCAGTCCTAACTCTTGAAGGCCACAGAAGTGGAGTGTGAACACTTGGATACTATAAGGAGTAAGAATTTCAAGTGCTTACCTCCTAATTCCTGGTTGTAACATTCATATATAAATTCCCAAAAGAATATATTCTTAGTTCTTTTTTTATATTTCTGAATGTTTGCAATTTTCATACAATAAAATTGGATGGTATTTAGATCCCCTCCCCTTTAAAAATATTTTGTCTTATTTTATATGCATATACGTGAATACAACACGTGTTCAGTGCCTGCAGAGGCCAGAACAAGTCATCAGATCCCTTGGAACAGGAGGTGCCCAGAGTTGTTAGCTGCCCCATGAGTGCAGGAACAAAACCAGGGTCCTCTAGAATAGCAGCCAGTACTCTTCGCCACTGAGCCATCTCCAGCACCTTTATCTTTTTTTTTTTTAATTTTATTTATTTCTGTATGTGTATGAATGTACTGTCTGCATGCAGGTCTGTGCACCCGTGTCGTGCAATGCCGCAGAGGTCAGAAGAGGGCGTCGGATTCCCCTGGAACCGGAGTTCTCCTGGAATCGGAGTTTTGGACAGTTCTCGGCCGCCATGTGGGTGCTGGGGATCGAACCCGGGTCCTCTGTAAGAGCGGTCGGCGCTCTTAACCGCTAGGCCATCTCTCCAGCCCCAGCAGCACCTTTATCTTTTGATATAACGCTATCCCTGCAGTTTTATATAGTAGTATCCTGTGGTCAAAAACCAGCAAGGAAGCTGAGGTTTCCATAGCAGTTTATTCATTATTTTTAATGATCTTTATGAAGGTAGTTCACATACTTAACCCTCAAACAGCTAAAAGGTGTTTTCAGGTATGATCACTTTAACTGACATTTACTGGACACAGTAAATATCCACCTCACTCAACTTCTTTCCTCTTGCTTTTTTTCAAATAACACTGATGAACTAGTGGCAGCAATTTCCCTTCTTTATGAAGCCTGTGAGTGTCCATTGCACCTCCAATGAAAGTTCCATTGACAAATATTCTTGGAACCTGTTGAACAAACAAAAGATAAGTGAGGCCTTCCTTGACCTTAACTAGTGTGTGTCAGAACCTTCTCATAGTAAAGAAGTTCATGCTCTGGGTACTCTTCTCAGTCCGGTTTTGTAAGAAATGAAGGATAGCAACATGTCCAAGACAGTAATGATGAAGGAACTAGGATTCAAATCCAAGACACTACCCATGGTATTCTTACAAGAAAACAAAGCAGTAAGTACCAATAATGTTTACATGGTTCAATGGGGAAAAATATACCCTAGATTTATTTCATGCACCTATAATTGAGAAGCAAAGTGGCAACACAGGATGGTTTTTGAATGTTCATATAATAAAAAATTAGTCTGAAACAGTAAGTTCAGAAACTGAAGACTGATCCCTGCTCTGTACTGTCCAAATAAAGAGTGGAAGGATAATCTTGCAAAGAGCCCTGGAAGGACCTTCGAGATCCACAGACAAGCACATATGGCATGGGAGTGTGCACCACGCCCCAATCATCGGGAGCACACACACTTAAAACTGAACTCTGCTGTTTCCTAGAGTTATGATCTAGTTTCTAGAGCTGCCTTTTTTTTTTAAAAAAAAAAAACAGGGTCTCACTGAGTGCCAAGATTGAAGGCATGCTCCTACATGCCCAACTAGAGCTGCCATTTCTTTATTAATATAACATCCTTGGAAAATGCCTGGCTTGCTTTTCCTAACACAAGAGTCTAGCGTTCTGGTGAGCCTGCAATTAGCACCAGGGAAAGCAGAGCTGAGCCCATACTACTCACAGTTCTTTCTCCGGTCATTTTGTGAAGAGCATCTTGAAACTGGCTACCGTAATCAAGCAGATCCAATTCGACAACTTTACAATTAACATTCATATCATGGAAAATCTTTTTGGCCATTGTACAATAAGAGCAGGATGTTTTTGAGAAAATCACCACACAATTTTCAGAAATTGTTTCCTGAAATTAAAAAAAAAAAAATCATTTTCATCCAGCATTACCTTTCAGAAAAATAATTAGTGGAAAGTGTGATTTTGGAGTGTGGAACACAACTTGTTGCTCATTATAACATCTGTAGATTGAGGATATTATACATTTCAAAAGATGGTTACTTGAAACTGACACTGGTATTCTCAATGTCACATGATTGTTCAGTCTCGCTGCAGTCATAACATAGGTCCTTCTTTTATCTCAACTTTGCAGATCAAGAAACAGGCACAGAGGAAGAAAAGTAACTTACCTATAGTCTTTGGTTAGTGAGATCCTAGCCTAGACAAATCCAGCCTGATGGTCTAGACTTTCATTGTTCCACTTCTCAAATATTCAAAGTGTTCAGAAGGAATTCACTCCTTGCCTTTAATAACTTCCAATGGCAAGGAATATGTCATTTCCCCCTTAAAATGCAAGGCTTTCACTAACTGTAGATAGCAGTTCATTTCTCCTCTTCTGTTCCTTTATCTCTTTGTGGAGTAAGAGCTGTATTGGTAAGCTATTCCTTTCTGCTGGTTCTGGGAAAGCTACTTCCAGAAGTGCTTTTTCAGTGTTTTGAAGCTGAAGTAGAAACAAGTTTCCAAGAGGACTGTGACAGCAGCGGGTTGTGCACACTGCTCTCTGGGACTTTACCACAATGACCACAGACTTTGTCATGTATCTGCACAGCCTCCAAAACTTGTTTTGTCCTTTGTTTCTAAATACTTGGATGTCCAAGTCCTTCACATGATTTTGAGCAGACAGGCCTGGTGTCCGGGTAGGTGCTCAGTGAACAGGTGTGGTACCTGGTCATGTGCCTAGGTGGTTCTTACATGGTAGAACAAGAACAGCAACTTCAGGATGAAGAAACAAAAAGTGCAACACCCAGAAAAAGCTTCAGAATTTATGCTCAGTCTTAGGTTCATATCCTGGACATGTGCAAGTTGATCTTTCATTTTCATTCTCCTGCTTACTCATTTTAAATTCGGTCTCGAGGAGGTACAACATAATAGCTGCATTCATGATCACAAAGCAGGCTGAGAGGTTTAGTACTTGGATTTTTCCCCAGGTTCCTCAGCACACCCAAAGTCAGTACTCTTCTCTCCACTGTGGTGTTCAGGTTACGAGGTACACTGAGTCAGCCCACTGCGTAGACTCCAAAAGATGAACACACCGTGTGGGGCCATGGCACAGAAACACTAATGAGGCGATTCCAGAGTGAGCTAGGCCTCAAGATGGTAACATCGGAGCTTCCTGAGGCACCTTCATTTCCTGAACCCTTTTCACTTTCTCTCAAGCTCATCCTTACTAACTACATGATGCTCCATTTGGATTTTTTTTTTCTTATTCTTGTTTTCTTATCCATTTGGATTTTAAAATAGCCTGTCCCTCACAGTTTCTAGCATTACTGCTATACTTGAAAGATAAACTGAGTTTAGCTAAAACAAGCTCAGATTATTTATGTGTGTGACTGTGTCTTTGTGTCATGTTGCTGGGGATCAAACCCCAGGGCCTCACACATGTTAAGCATGTACTCTACCACTGAGATGAACCCTCAGCCCAAAGCAAGAAAAAAAAATTTTGCAGAAGGTGGTGAGGAAGAAAAAGAAAAAGATACATTTCATAGGCTGCAAGAGAAGAAAAATGTAAGAGGGATTCTGGAATTTTGTTTTTATTTTTGTTTTGAAACTGGGTATGATCAATTGACTGAGGAAGAGAAGACTAGGGCCTGGTTTACTGATGGTTCTGCACGCTATGCAGGCACCACCCAGAGGTGGACAGCTGCAGCATTACAGCCTACTTCTGAAACAACCCTAAAGGACACTGGTGAAGGAAAGTCTTCACAGTGGGCAGAACTTGGGGCAGTGCACATGGTTGTGCATTTTGCCTGAAAGGAGAAACGGCCAGAGGTTCGATTATATACTGATTCATGGGCTGTAGCCAATGGTTTGGCTGGATGGTCAGGGACTTGGAAGGAACATGACTGGAAAATTGGTGAGAAAGACATTTGGGGAAGAAGTATGTGGATAGAGCTCTCTGAATGGTCAAAGGATGTGAAGATACTTGTGTCTCATGTAAATGCTCATCAAAAGGTGATCTCAGCAGAGGATGATTTTAATAATCAAGTAGATCGGATGACTCGTTCTGTGGATTGTCAGCCTCTTTCTCCAGCTATCCCTGTTGTTGCTCAATGGGCCCATGAACAAAGTGGTCATGGTGGCAGAGATGGAGGTTATGCATGGGCTCAACAGCATGGACTCCCACTCACTAAGGCTGATCTGGCTACAGCTGCTGCCGAGTGCCAGATTTGCCAACAGCAGAGACCAACATTGAGCCCCCGATATGGTGCTATTCCCCGGGGTGACCAGCCAGCAACCTGGTGGCAGGTTGACTACATTGGACCACTTCCATCATGGAGGGGACAGCGTTTTGTTCTTACAGGAATAGATACTTATTCTGGTTATGGATTTGCCTTTCCTGCACGTAATGCTTCTGCCAAAACTACCATCCAGGGACTTACGGAATGCCTTATCCACCGTCATGGTATTCCTCACAGCATTGCTTCTGACCAAGGAACTCACTTCACAGCCAAAGAAGTGCGACTGTGGGCCCATGGTCATGGTATCCACTGGTCTTACCATGTTCCCCACCACCCAGAAGCAGCTGGCTTGATAGAACGATGGAATGGCCTCTTGAAGACACAGTTACAGTGCCAATTAGGTAGCAATACCCTGGAGGGCTGGGGCAAGGTTCTCCAGCAAGCAGTATATGCTTTGAATCAGCGTCCACTATATGGTACTGTTTCTCCTATAGCCAGAATTCATGGGTCCAGGAACCAAGGGGTGGAAGTGGGAATGATTCCACTCACTATCACCCCTAGTGACCCAGTAGGAAAATTTTTGCTTCCTGTACCCACGACCTTGCATTCTGCTGGTCTAGATGTTTTGGCTCCAAAGGGGGGAGTGCTTTTGCCAGGAGATACAGCAAACGTTCCATTGAACTGGAAGCTAAGACTTCCCCCTGGCCACTTTGGGCTTCTACTGCCTTTAAGCCAACAGGCTAAGGAAGGAATAACAGTAGTAGGAGGAGTGATTGATCCAGACTACCATGGGGAAATTGGACTTTTTCTCCACAATGGGGGCAAGGAAGATTATGTCTGGAAGGCAGGAGATGCTGTAGGGCGCCTTCTGGTGCTACCATGTCCTATGATTAAGGTCAATGGGAAACTCCAACAACCCAAACCAGACAGGACAATAAATGGCCCAGACCCTTCAGGGATGAAGGTATGGGTCACTCCTCCAGGGAAAGAGCCAAGACCTGCAGAGGTGCTTGCTGATGGTGGAGGAAATACAGAATGGGTAGTAGAAGAAGGTAGTCATAAATATCAGCTGAGGCCACGGGACCAGTTGCAGAAACGTGGATTATAATAGATATTAACTTTTGTCCTATTTGGTTAAGAATGTGCTTGTTCATATATATATGTATATTAAGCGGATACTTGTGTTGTTCCCTTTTGAATGTGCAACTGAGATAAGTGTTAAGTGTTGTCATATTTAGGTTATTAGATACTGAAGGACTAAGTGTTCCTCAAGGACATTACCACCTACTCTAAGATATAATGCTTTGCTATTGCACATGAGACACTTATAACATGTTAGGTGGAATTATGACCTTGCCATTGTTTGCAATTGACATTTAAGCATAACATAAGGAGAGGCTATTTATTGGGTGTCAAGTTGACAAGGGGTGGACTTGTGATGGTTAATCCTGGGTGTCAACTTGACTGGACTAAGGAACAAATAAGAGAAAAAGGATCTTTGGATTGGACTACCTCAACCCGGATGGCCCACCCCAAATGTGGGCATTACCTTCTGCTGGCAGGCAGTATTAAAGGCCACGGCAGAGGGAGCTGGTCCCTTTTTTCCTGCGGCCGCCTCTCTCTCACTGGTGAGTTTGTCTTGCTGCTGTGATCAACCCTTCGGATCCCAGCATGTACTGAGACCAGCAGATCTCTTGGAACCCATCGGGCTTTCAGCACCAGATTGGGACTACTGAGACATCCAGCCTTGTGGACTGAGCAGTTCCCTGGATTCTCAGCCTCTCCAGTGCAGCGTGGCTACTGTTGGACTCCTTGAACTCTGTCACGTGAGCAAATCAATAAATTGTATATAGCTATATATTCGTCCTGTTGCTTCTGTTTCTTTAGAGAACCCTAATACACTGGGTTCTCACAGTTTTGTCCAAGGGAGACTTGAGTTCTCTATCTTCCTGTCCCAAGAGCTAGGATTTTAGGAAACTGACACCCAGGCCAGCTTAGGAGAAATATTCTGAGGCAAAACTAAAGTTGGAGGTGAAAATGAGAAGATGAGAATACAACCATGTACGGTATCCCTAAGAGAATAGTAATTTATGGAGCAAATATTGCACACTAGGTTCTGTGTCAGAGTAGAAAATTGTTTAACTGTTGTCCATGCCAAAATCAAATAACTGGGTATTGACGGCTTGACTGTTAGGTATCAACAGCGAACTGGAAGTGGAAATGATTTAAAAAAAAAAAAAAAAAGTCAACGTCATAGATTCAACTGGAAGTAAAGATTTCATTAAGAATAATCTCTAGCCGGGCGTGGTAGTGCATGCCTTTAATCCTAGCATTCAGGAGACAGAGGCAGGCGAATCTTTGTGAGTTCAAGGCCAGCCTGGTCTACAGAGTGAGTTCCAGGACAGCTGGGGCTACAGGGAGACCCTGTCTTGAAAAGACCAAAAAATAAATAAATAAATAAAATAATCTCAGGGCCAAGCAGTTAAAAGCACTGGAGGCTCTTGCAGAGGACCCAGGTTGGGCTACAAATAGTAACTCCACTTCCAGGGTATCTAACACTCTCTTCTGGCCTCCACAGGCACTGCATGACACAGGTGTAGTTATATACATGCAGACAAAATATAATAATTAGAAATTATTAAAAAATATATAAATTATATAAAATTATTAAAATATGGTAATTAGAAATTATAAAATATAATTAGAAATTAGAAAAAATAATTTAGGGCTGGAGATGGGTCAGTAGTTAAGAACACTGAATGCTCTTGCAGAGGACTGGATTCAATTCTCAGCACCTATGTGGCAGCTAACAACCATCTGTAGGCATTGCACAACAGGGGTACACTTACACACATGCAAGCAATACACTCATACACAAAAATAAATGTTTAAAAAGAATACAGCTCAGCCAGGCATGGTAGGACAAGGTTGTAATCCCAGTTACTCGGGAAGTTGAGGCACATCTACAAGTTCAGGAGCAGCCTGAGTTACAGAGTGAGTTTAAGGCCAGCCTAGGCAACTTTATGAGAACCTTCCTCGAAAGAAAAAGTGAAAAGAAACACAGATGCAGCTCAGTAGTAGAGGTTTGCCTAGCAATGTGGGAGACATCCTAGACTCAAACTCCAGTACTGTTAAGCAGTGGGGAGGTCTGGAGATAAAGGCTCAGTGGGTAGAAGTGTTTATCACACAAGCTTGAGGTCCTGAGTTCAGATCCCAGCACCCACATACAAAGCTAGGTGTGATTGCACAGACACCACAACCCTCCCTGTGGGAAGCAGACAGGAAGATCGCTGGGGCTTGCTAGCCACTATCCTAACCTTGAGCTTGGTGAGAAAGACTCTCAAAGGAATAGACAAGAATTGATAGAGCGGGACATGCAACCACTTCCTCTGGCCTCCACACATGTGCACAAGCATGCACATTGCACATGCACATAAACCACTCAGAACGCATACACACATAAAATTAAATAATAGTAAAGAATAAACTTTTGACTACCAAGATGATATAAGACTTGTCACATAATTTGGTAACAATTTTTAAAATAAATATGAATTTAGTATTTCATTTTCTGAACTATGACAAATCTGGACACAGAATAAACATATTAAATGTGTGAGACAACTTCTTCCCCTCCATTTCCCCCATCACTCACTTGGATCTGCTTCACGGGAGGAGCTGCTGAGTTCCCCAAGGGTGATGATGTGTTGCTTCCCATTCTAAAACAAATGATAAAGAGCATCACCATTAGCTAAGTGATCATGTATCTCATTAGTTCTATTTGAAGAAAGCCTTAAATAAATATATATTATATACAAAATAAGAAAAAGTTTTACTTACCAATGCAAAGTACTTGCCTGCTAAAACCAAAGGCACTTGTGTGCTTATCTAACTAGCTTTTCAGTATCCTTTATCTGGTAAAATCAATCACTGTGTTCAAAGTCCAGCACATTCTTATTCACAAGTAAACTCCTAATCACAAATTTTCAAATATTCTGCCCTACTGAAAGCCTGGTCCCTGGATATAAAATGTGTTCCCAGGGCTGAAATGATGGATGGCTCAGCAGTTAAGAGCGCTGGCTGCTCTTACAGAGGACCTCAGTTCAATTCCCAGCACCCATATAGTGGCTAACAACCATCTGTAACTCCAGTTCCAGGGGATCTAACACCCTCTTCTGACCTCCTTGGGCATTGCATGAATTGATACACTTACATACATGCAAGGAATACACTCATACACAAAATATTTAAATGTTTCCAATTCCTTCTTACATCATGCAAAAATGACATGGACATTCTGTGAAGCAAGGAACCTACAAACACTTAAATATTTTGAGGGTTTTCGACCACAATAAACTATGGCTCCAGGGCTGGAGAGATGGCTCAGAGGTTAAGAGCACTGATTGCTCTTGCAGAGGACCCAAGTTCAATTCCCAGCACCCACACGGTGACTAACAGCCATCTGTAACTCTGACGCCCTCTTCTGACCTCCGTGGGCATTACATGACAAGGGTGCACCTACCTACATGCAATAATACCCTTGTACACATAAAAATAATAAAATATTTTAAAAAACTATAGCTCCTAAATTTCCGAGTCTACAAAGTAGAAACCATAATCACTTCCAGCTCAAAGGGGTTGTGAGGATTAAATGAGCCAATGTACACAAAAGTAGATCTGTGCCTTACATAGTAAATGTCACTAATACTCAACACAACTATTAATTCTGATTATAAGGACCCTCACTACCTCAGCATTTATCATCTAAAGTCTAGCTGGTGAGAGCTTAAACAAGAAAGTTCTCATTGAGCAGCAAAATATTCACTAAAGAATTGACCAGTTTAGCATCATCAGGTCTTTCCAGTGATCCCAGATCTTTTTGCCCCTATTCAGTCAACTTTCTTGGTCAGCCACTTTCTTGGAGCAAATCTAACACGCATACTAATCTCTCAACAGAATTAGGAAAATCGGTGCTTCAAAGGAAAATTGCTCAAATAGATAAGGATTATGAGTAAGATAAAAGGCTGGGCATGGTTAAAAGCACAAGCCTTTAATCCCAGCACTTGGAAGGCAGTGGCACCCATATGGTGGCTAACAATTTCAATTCCAGGGGATCCAATGCCCATTGAGCCTAGAAAGATCCCCTGGAACTGGAGTTAAGGGTGGGTGCTATACAAAATGTGGGTGCTGAGAACCAAATCTGGTTCTTCTGGAAGAGCTGACAGTGCTCTTAACCACTGAGCCACCTCTACAGCCCCTTAGGTTTAATTTTTAAAGGCCCCAATCAAAGCATTTCATATAAAGTGTGAAATTTTAGTCCTGTTTTTGCATGAATTCACTTTAAATTGCCTTTTCTAAAGGTCCATGTTTTCCCTGAATGATCAACTTCTCTATATAGTTATTGCTGAACACTTCAAATAAGCTATCACAAGGATCACCTTCAGTCACAACAAAGATGACTTAGAGACAGGAATTACTGTGACTAAACGTTTGTTTGTCATTATTATTCTTTATTCCCAAATAGAAGGAAACCACTAAAACAAGAGGACTTTGTACTTATTATAGAAGGAAACCACTAAAACAAGAGGACTTTGTACTTATTTCAGGAAGATGACAGAAGCAGGGGGCTTGGAGGACAGTCACCAGTTTGGGAGAAAGAGGGGGCAGCTTTGAGGGAAAAAAGTGTCTGAATTTGTCAAGGGCAAAACTAGAAAAGATTAGGTGACCTTGGCCTCGAAAAGTGTGGAATGGTATCAGTCCAGTTTATTTGGTTTTCATCTCAAGTCTGGCATTTAACTCACCCTCAAACCATCTCTACAAAATTTTCAATAGAAGCTGAACTTTTCTGAGAATATTTTCTTGGAAGTGAGAGAGCCAGGAATTTCATTCTGAACTAGTACCCCTTCCCTGTCAAAGAGAAAAAGTCTCCAAAAGGCACCCTTAAACTTCCATTTCTATTTGAGCTTTCCTATAAAGGGGCATCCACGGGGTAGATAAATGCAAACTAAACATTTCACTTCAGCCCCAGTAAAGAGCCAACAGTAATGCTACGTTTATGGGACACCTGCGATGAGGTGCTAGATGGCCTAAGCAGTAAATACCAGGAAACAGTCTAAGAACCTGTCAGAGTTAACACTACTCCATTAGCACTTTCAGGGGCAGGGTTTCGAGCTTGGTCTGGAAAGTTCATCCTGAAACTCTGGAATCTTGTGACATTCCCAGGCTCTCCCTAGACAAGACAGAGTCGACAGCGGAAGGATGGATGCACAGTGGCGATCCCTGAGACGTGGTGACAGCAGGGCCGGCTGGGTCTGCTACCGCAGATGCTCCACCCCTGGATATGCCAAACAGGGAGCCAGGGCAGCAGTGCTTCCTGCGTGTCCAAGGAATGCCAGTCCCTGTCGGCAAAGGCCATTTAGAGGCCATGCTCATTTCACTTCCTGCTATAGGATGGCCATCAACATAAGGAGTGGTTAAAGGACAGGTTCCGAAAGCACCGAATGCCTTTCAAGCACGCTAAAATCATCCTCCGTTCACCTAAAGTTCCAATTAAAGCGTCTTGTTTTTATCCAGCAACCTACAGCGAACAGGACCGGCCCCGGGGTCGGTCCACACTACCTCCCACCTGCGCGTGCCCCCGCGTCACCAAACCCCAGAGGTCCCCGCTTACCCCGAATCCGCAACTCCCACCACGCCGCGCCGCCCCGCCACGCAGCTCAGGCTCGCCACTAGCCGCGTCCCCGCCGACGCCACGCGGAGCCAGGACATGGCCACAGGCCGGGACACTGGCGGCCGGAGGCGACCAGGCAACCAGAGCCGCCTTCTCCCGCCTTCTCCGCCCGCTCCGCCCCGCTGGGCTGCCCGCGCTACCGCCGGGCTTAGGCTACAGCCCTGCTCGTGCCCCGCGCTCCCGCCCCGCGCGCCCCCGAGATCCGAGCCCGCGCCTTCGCATCCTCCGGGCGGAGAGCGGCGCTCACCTGCCCTCCGAGATCTCCGCCGAGTCCTCCGGAGCTCCGCAGACTGACTGCCAAGGTTAGGGAAGCTCAGAAAGGCTTTGGAGAGAAGCAGAAGAAAAATGACTGTGTGAAGTAGAATGGACCTGCCTGAGGGTGTTTACCTGAGGATGGTGGCTCAGTCACAGCTTCCTGTCCGACAGGTTTGTGTGGGTGAAAGAAGGGCCCGAAAGTGATTTTAAGATCCATAAGTTACTAATCAAGAACCCATGGGAATGTTGGGTTTTACACTCAGAACTAAAAGAAAAAGGTAATCCAATGTTGAATGCTCTTTCCGGAAAAAACAAGATTGTATCTTCAGGATAAGATGAAATTAGGAAACGAATGAAAATAGTCTAGCCCAGAGATATTTCACCATGGCTTTGACAGCCATGACAGGGACAGCTCTGGATGACAAGATTGCCTAAGCCACTCAGTAATGATAATAATAGCTCTTTGTGCGTCTCTTCATAGGGTCAGGGGCTCAGCCTTAGTTGTATTTGCTGAAGACACTGAAGCCTAATTGTTAAAGTCAAAGGTCAAATGGTATGTCTAAAATTCTAAACAATTGTTGGAACAATCCATACCTTTATTGAGTGCTGAACCAATTCATGTTACCAAGACACAAAATTAGACATCTGTTTATGGCTGTTCTTTTTCTGCTTTCCATGGTCTGTATATCATTAATTCATAAAAGAATGAAAGTTGGTTACAAAAACAAATACTTCCCAAGGGCCTACCACCCTTTTTCATAAGTCCAAATTTACCTTTAAAATTAAGGTATTATATCTATAATTTTAGAAATTTTATTTTAAATAGATGGCTACCTCTGCTTTGGGCATGATGGCCCTTGCCTTCAATCCCAGCACTTGGTTGGAGGGGTGGGAGGGTGCAGGTGGATCTCTGTGACTTTGAGGCCAGCCTGGCCTACAGAGGAAGTTCCAGGCCAGCCAAGGCTACATAGTGAGACCGTAAAAAAATAAAAATAAAAGGCTACATAGGAAATTACTGTATTTTTTTTTTTTTTTTTTTTTTGGGTATTTTCGAGACAGGGTTTCCCTGTAGCCCCAGCTGTCCTGGAACTCGCTCTGTAGACCAGGCTGGCCTTGAGCTCACAAAGATTCACCTGCCTCTGCCTCCTGAGTGCTAGGATGAAAGGTGTGCACCATCACACCCGGCTAGGAAATTATTGTATTTTTTAAGTATAATTTTACCTCTTGTCTCAAATTGTTTCACATAAAGAAGACCATTCTGACATATGGAAGTATGTTTAAAGTGTCGTGTCCCCCCCCCCCCCCCGCCATGTAGCCCTAGGCTGGCCTCAATTTGCCATCCTCCTCAGTCTCTTTAAGTGCTTGGATAGCATGCACCACCACACCTTGTTTACACTTAAATACACCCCTGAAGGTATTTTCACTGACCAGTGGGGGTTTTTTTGGTTTTTGGGTTTTGGGGGGTCTTTTCAAGACAGGGTCTCCCTGTAGCCCCTGCTGTCCTGGAAATCGCTCTGTAGACTAGGCTGGCCTTGAACTCACAAAGATCCACTAGCCTCTGCCTCCCCAGTGCTAGGATTAAAGGCGTGCGCTACCTCGCCCAATGAGCAGTGCTTTTTGTTTGTTTGGTTGGTTGGTTTGTTTTGTTTTGTTTTTGTCTTTTCGAGACAGGGTCTCCCTGTAGCTCCAGCTGTCCTGGAACTCACTCTGTAGACCAGGCTGGCCTTGAACTCACAAAGATCTGCCAGCCTCTGCCTCCCAAGTGCTAGGATTAAAGGCGTGTGCCACCACGCCTGGCCTCGAGCAGTGTTTTTTTTTTAGACACCAGAATACAAGAACTAAAAGCATATTGAGACTAAAGCATAATGGTTGAGATCTATTGACAATTTTCACCTTTGTGTGCTTCATGAGGTAGCTGTAGAAGTGATAATTTTTACCCATAGTTGTGATGACTTGAACAGCATAATAAGGGTTTTGGCAGAGAGGAATGTGATGGTTGCCAGGGGCTAGAGAAGGGGCATTGTGGAGATGTTGCTGAAAGGTTAGAGCATTAGTTGTGCAAGATAAATAAGTTCTGGATACCTAACATAGAGCAGTGTGACTGTCCTTAACCATACTATATTCTATTCTTGAAATGTGCTAAGCACATTGCTCTTATGTGTTCTGGCCCAAAACAGAGGATAAAGGTAACCATGGCGAGTAATGAATGTGTTAATTAGCTTGGTTGTAATGGTTCCTTCATAATCTGTATGTACCTCAAAATATCAAGTTGTAGGCCAAGGAGTTGACTCAGTGGCCAACTGTTAGAAGTTGTACTCTGACCTCCACACATGTACACAAACAAAAACAAATAAATGTAAAAATATTTTGTGGTTTTTTTTTTTGAGACAGGTTCTCCCTTTAGTCCCAGCTGACCTAGAGCTCACTCTGTAGTCTGTACTGGCCTTGAACTCACAGAGATCCGCCTGCCTCTGCCTCCAGACTGCTAGGATTAAAGGCATGTGCCCAACCATGCCCAGCATATAAAAATATTTTTTTAAAACTAGTTTATGTATAGTTACACTTTTTTATTTTTTTTTTTTTTTTTTTTTTTTGTATCTTTCTGTTTTGTTTTGTTTTTTTTGGTCTTTTTGAGAGTCTCCCTGTAGCCCCAGATGGCCTGGAACTCACTATGTAGACCAGGCTGGCTGGGCTTGAACTCAAAGTTTAATAAAACTGAATGTGTATACACACACACACACACACACACACACACACACACAGCCATATATGCATACAGGTTCTTCACTTACATAAATAGTGTGGATATAATATGGGGTGGCTACTCAAGATCAAGAATATATTGGTACATATACCCCTTAGGAATTTGTAGTGGTTAATCTCAATTGTCAACTTGAGATCTAGAATAAGCTGAGATAAGCCTTCTGGGCATGCCTGTCTGGGGGTTATTTTAATTAGGTTCCTTGAGGTGGGAAGATTCGCCCACTGTGGGTGGCTAGGATCCACCCTGGGCTAGGATCCTAAACTAATTATGTGCATGAAATGTGACCAGCTGCTTCAAACTCCTACTGTCTTGACTTCCCCACTATTGTGGACTGTGCCCATCAACTGTGAGCCAGAATAAACCTTTCCCCTTTAGTTGCTTTAGTCAGGCTGTTTTGTCGCAGTAATGGGGACTGAAACTAATGCAGAGTTCTGGAATTTTTTCATGCCTTTTCATGGTATTGATAAAGAAAAATTCTGAGACATCCTAAACTTAAGGCCCAGAAAATGAAGAAGGGAGATAAAGGAAGTTACTCAGCTGCTAGCCAAACTAACGAACTATCCCACACTCCTCTATGAATGCTGAAATGTTGATTCAAACCTGAGATGACTAGAACACCTGGTGCCATCCCATTCTGTTTACAACCTCAAAATCATCCAGGAGCAGAAGGTCCTTCTTATGAATTATCCTCCTATGGGTAAACTCCATGTTCCCTTACCGAACATTTTTTTGTGCATAGCCAGTACAGGCTTACTGTAACTACTTATACTTCCTTTCAAATTTTCAAAAAAATTCTCTTGGCTGGGTCTAGAGAGACGGCTCAGCAGTTAAGAGCGCCCACTGCTCTTGCAGAGGACCCGGGTTCGATTCCCAGCACCCACATGGCAGCTAAGAACTGTCTTTAAGCCTGGTGTGCTGGCACACGCCTTTAATCCTAGCACTCTGGAAGCAAAGGAAGGTGGACCTCTGAGTTCAAGGCCAGCATGGTCTACAGAGTGAATTCCAGGCCAGCTGGGGCTATGGGAAGACCCTGTCTCAAAAAGACAAAAAAAAAAAAAAAAAAAAAAAATTTCTTGGCTGAGAAATATTAAGGGTATATTTCCAACTCTATATTTCTTTTTTTAATATCTTTTTTATTTATTTATTTTCTATGTGTATGAATGTACTGTCTGCATGTAGGTTTGTGAACCCATGTCATGCAATGCTGCAGAGGTCAGAAGAGGGTGTCAGATTCCCCTGGAACTGGAGTTCTCCTGGAATTGGAGTTACAGACGGTTCTCAGCCACCATGGTGGGTGCTGGGATCGGACCCGGGTCCCTTGCAAGAGCAGTTGGCACTCTTAACCACTAGGCTATCTCTCCAGGCCCCCAACTCTATATTTCTAACCATACCTTTGGGAACTACTAAAACAACTCCCAAGACCCATCTATCTATAACTAGCATCTGTACCAGGTCAATAAACCCTTTTATTTCATAGATTTCCTCAGTCTCAAGAGTTTTGAGTATGTATTAACAATAACAATTGACATATCTTTACAATTCCTTTCAAACTGTTGTCCATACTTATTTTGTTTTATTATAACTATTTTTTTTTTTTTTTGTCTTTTTGAGACAGTGTCTCCCTGCAGCCCCAGCTGTCCTGGAACTGTCTATGTAGACCAGGCTGGCCTTGAACTCACAGAGATCCACCTGCCTCTGCCTCTCAAGTGCTGGAATTAAAGGCATGAGCCACCATGCCTGACTTATTATTACCATTTTATTTTTACACATATATGTATGGTATTTGTGCGTGTGTTTATATGCAAGTTCATGTATGTGAGTGCACCTGTGTGTGCAGGTGAATGTATGTGCATCAATGTGGAGGTGGAAAATTGGTCACAAGTGTCTTCCTAGATTGCTCTCTACCATATATATTGAGACAGGGTCTCTCACTGAACCAGGGCACAGGTTAGTTGTGCTAGCCAGGTTGCTCTGGGGATACCCTGTCTCCACCTCCAGCCTGTTAAGATTACACACCCATTTGGCATTTGCATGGATTCTGAAGGTCTGAACTCCTGTTCCCAGGCTTACACTACAAAGGTTTTACTGCTAAGCCATCTCCCAGGCCTTGTTTTGTAAAACTTAAATTCTCAATTAACCCACTCATCTTTGAGATTTCATTCCCAACCAACCTCTCCTTTTCTTTTTTTTTTTTTTTTTTTTTTGGCTTTTTCGAGACAGGGTCTCCCTGTAGTCCCAGCTGTCCTGGAACTCACTCTGTAGACCAGGCTGGCCTTGAACTCACAAAGATCTGCCTGCCTCTGCCTCCCGAGTGGTAGGATTAAAGGCGTGAGCTACCATGCCCAATGCAACCTCTCCTTTTTATGATAGTAAATATGCTACAAGCATCTTTAGGCTTTAAATCACCACCCAACCCATGAAAAATAAAGGTTCCATTGTCTCTCCCATCACAGTACATCTATATTATTTCTGTGTCTGTCTCTATAATTGGATGCCTTCCTTTGCAATCCAGCATCTGGATTTCTTTCCTCCCCATCTGAGAATCCCTTCTCTCTCCTGAGGCAGCTCACCCAGGCTGCTCTTCTGCATGGGCCCCCATTTCACTTCTGTACAGATTTTGAGACTGCATTGTGTGAATGGCCTTCTTACCCTGCTTGAACTTTGATGCCCTGCCTTTATGGAGGTTCTCTGCTTAGTTTGCTGGAGCTCTGACCACTCCCCATGCCAAGCTGCCCTATGAGTGGGTTTCTCTCCTCACCCCAGGAGGATGATCAATAAAATGTTGGGACTGAAGGAACTCTTACTATAAACTCAGGCATCCCATGATCTGCTCTCAGATGAAGTAATTTTACTACAATGATTCATAGAATTTCAGAAGCCACTATACTTCAAAGTTTTATTATGAAAAATACTGTTTGAGATAAGCAAAATGAAGAGTTCTTGTTATTCAAAAGTATTCATCAAAGTTTCAATACATATGCACAAATGATTATATCAATAGCCCCGGATGTTTAGAAGGTAAATTGTCCCCCTTCCTTACTCAAAAATGAAATAAATTAGTAAACTTCAGAACTTGTGTCTGTATACATGCTTATCTGTGTTTGCTATCATAGGCATTCTTGGCTGGTTCTAATTTTGCATGTATGCCAAGTATCCTTTTGACAGAGTTCAAACAAGTCAGTGGTCTTCAGCATTTAGGCAAGAAAAGTTTTAAAGACACATTCAGAATTTTTTGAAACAAAATTTGTTTTTAAAATGTGAGGTTTTTTTAGCCGGGTTTGGTGGCACACCCCTTTAATCCTAGCAATCGGGAGGCAGAAGCAGGCGGATCTCTGTGAGTTCAAGGCCAGCCTGGTCTACAGAGTGAGCTCCAGGCCAGCTGGGACTTAAAGGGAGACTGTCTCGAAAATACCAAATTAATTAATTAATTAATTAATTTTAAAAATGTGAGTTTTTGACACTAGAAAGATTTCATTCTAACTCTTAATTATATAATTGAAAACAAAATCCATGTTTCATGAAAACATCTTTAACCCTATCATAAAATTCAGATCACTTACCACAAAGTTATCAAGTGTATAAAGAAGAAATAAAGCGGAGTATTTGCAAATTTAGACTTTTTTTTTTTTTTTTTTTTTTTTTTCGAGAACAGGGTCTCCCTGTAGTCCCAGCTGTCCTGGAACTCACTCTGTATACCAGGCTGGCTTGAACTCACAAAGATCCTGCCTGCCTCCTAGGATTAAAGGCCTGTGCCACCATGCCCGGCTCAACAAATTTAGACTTTGTGAGACATTGTGAAGTCTTCGTTAATAAACAACCTTCTATATGCATTTACAAACTACATTTTTAAATGATGAATCTAGCCGGGCGTGGTGGCGCAGGCCTTTAATCCCAGCACTCGGGAGGCAGAGATAGGTGGATCTCTGTGGGTTCAAGGCCAGCCTGGACTACAGAGCGAGCTCCAGGACACCTGGTACTAAAAGGGAGACCCTGTCTCAAAAAATACCAAAAAAAAAAAAAAGTCTAAAACTAAAATGATGAATCTATAAGTGAAATAAAGGAAATAGCATGAGGACTTGAAGTCCAAAGTTATGTTGAAGACTTTAAATTAAAAATAATGATAAAAACTTTCAAGTCAAGGTGATAAAGACTAAACTCAAGAAGTTGTCTGAGAAAGGGCAGACTATTCATATTCATTTTAGTTTCCTGAAGTATAAAATATCATTAAGTGGGGAAATGGCTCAGCAACTGCACTGGCTGCTCTTGCAGAGGACCTGGGTTCCATTCCCAGCACTCACATGGAGGCTACCCACTGTCTGTAACTACAATTCCAGGGAACTAGATGCCCGCTTCTGACCTCCATGGGCATTTCACAACCTGGGTGAACTTACATACAAGCAAGCAATACACTCACACATATAAAATAAAAATAATAAAATATTTTTTTAAAAAAGAGTAATTGTTGTTCGTGAATGTGACCTAAGGTGACCTGTGAAAATGGTTTGATACTCTCTTGACCAGAAAATCCTACAAAATCCTACAAAGTAAGACATTCCAATCTTTATGCTCACTTTAAGAACACCAGTGAAACTATCCAGGCCATCAAAGGTATGCATATCCAAAAAGCCACCAAGCATCTGAAATATGTCACTTTAAAGAAGCATTGTGTGCCACTCCAGAGGTAAAATGCAGTTGGTAAGTGTGCCTGGGCCAGTGGGGCTGGACACAGGGTCAGTGGCCCAAAAAGAGTGCAGACTTTCTGCTGTGCGTGCTTAAAAATGCAGAGTAGCCTGGTATGATGGGACGCCTTTAATCCCAGCGCTTGGGAAGCAGAGGCAGGAAGATCTCTATGAGTCCAAGGCCAGCCTGGTCAACATAATGAGTTCTAGGACAGCATATCCAAGTGAACAAATTACCCGAGATGTGAGACATATGTGGGGCTTGGTGCCTGCCAGGGACAGTGAGCATGGCCTGAGACACCCCCCCCCAGAAGCCTCTTCATGAGGTGGTCAAGAGTTTAGCCATTTTGACTCTGGAGGAGACCTCTGTCCTCCGCGGCCCTTCACTCATGGCTTTAGGCATTAGGTTCCTGAAAGTAGTAATAAGTTTCTGTTTCCTCATTGCCACCATGCTTTCCCAAAATTACGCCACCCTGCAGCCCTGCGAGCTGGCTGCAGTCCTCCCCTCCCCTAACTGGTACTAAAATGCTTCCCCTTCTTTATTAAATGAGCTGTCCTCCAACACAGCCTCCCAAATGTCTTTTCCTGCCTTACTCACTGCTGCTCAGAGGACCCACATTCACTTCATCCTTCCCTGCCCAGCTCAACGAGGCTGAGGCAGATGTGCAACAGTCAATACTGTCCTGGGGAAGGAAGGGAAGCCCCACAGTTGGCGCCCAATGTGGGGCTCTCTCAAGACACCCAGGAGAAGGTGAGTACTCCCCTTTGAGAGACATTGGCTAGGTAAGCCTTTGCCATCCCACTTTAAGATTGGCCAGTTCTTTTTGTCTTTTACTTTCACTGTTGCTTGGGATCTGTTATAAGACGTAGGGAAACTGACGCTCTCTGACCAAGGCCACTCTTTGGTGTTAGCAGAAGGACCTGCTTCCTCTCACTGGACCCCAACCACCCAACTGGGCATTGGCCATAACTTCCTGTCTTAAACACCTCTTATTTCATGTTAAAACCAGTAACTCAATGACCAGTTAAGAACCCTTAGGGGGTTCTCTGAAACGTGAGGTCAGGCTTGCACTGTGGACTAGGTAGAATCCCCCAGCAGGCTTTGCCACTGGGAATATTCTCCTAGGACATAGGCCATTCTCTCTCTTTCTCTCTCAATGGGAAACACTCTTGCACACCAGAGGAGACCCCAGGTCCATGGGCTTAGGGCATTACTAAGGAGTAGAGGGGTTAAATTGTCTCAGAAGGAGGCCTCCTCATTATGGGATGAGGTGCTAAACATAGCCCCATGGATTGTCTCTGGGGACCCATATGACACCGAGATCTGGACCGGCATAGCCTATCTTTCCCACCATAGGGAAAACCAAGAGGGGATTCCTCCACCCCTCCATTTTTTTGCCAATCACTGCTGCCATTTGATGATGTGTGGACCCTGTTAAACCCCCAGGGGAGCAAAGAGAAGACAATCCTAAAGCTCCCGTGGAAGCCTCTTTGGGGACTCTGATGAGGACAGCCCTGAAGACCGCCCAGTGTCAGACCTGGCCTCCCTCAAGTGAGCCATAGAAAACATCCAGAGGGACCTGTCCAGTTTTAAGATGGAAGACCCCCTAACCCTTGCTCACTCCTTTGTACCCCCTACTTCTCCTTGACCCTCCTGGTGTATCTGATAAGCCCACCATCTCCCCAAGTGCTCCAGACCTCACCATATCTCAACAACTCTATAGGGCAACTGGTCCACAACAGGGTAGTGTTCTCCCTGGTTACTATGATCAGGTGCGCCTTTGTGGCCTCCAAACCTGGGATTGAATTACACCTCTCTCAGGACCCCCCTCTGATTCATCCTTCATGTTCCTCTGACAGAGGCCTGATGAGTCCCTTTCTGACTTTATACTGAGAGCAAAAGGAAGCCTAGAGAGAAAGATCTCAGATCCAGGAGCCAGGGATATCCATCGTGGGATGCCACGACCTCTGAGTGCCTCCATGCCTGTCAGGGGCTGAAGGAGGAGCATTATAATAGAGGGATCCTGGCCACACAGGACACAGGAATGGCTGCCCAAAGGCTTTGCAGCAGCAGTGAGCCCAGGAGGAAAATGTTTTGAGGTGAAAAGGGACACTGGAATAACAAGTGCTGTAAGGCCCTGTGTATTAGTCACTTTTCTGTTGCTGTGATAAAACCACCATGAGTAAGGGAAATTATAAAAGGAAGAGTTTATTTGAGCTTACAATTGATGGTTCCAGGGAATCAGAGTCCATTGTGGCAGGAAGCATGATGGCTGGGGCTGGAGCAGCAAGCCGAGGGTCACATCTCGCAATGAGCACAGGAAGCAGAGAGAGAGAGAGACTGGAGGACCGCAAGGCTTGTTAAACTCACTAAGCCTGCCCCCAATGACATATGTCCTCCAACATGGCCACACCTTCTAAGACTTCCAAGAACAGTGCCACCACCTGGAGACAAAATGTCTGAATACTTAAAGCCTATGGGGGACACTCATTCAAACCACCACACCCTATCGCCCAAGATGTCCAATCTTCCCAAAAGTATATGCCCCTGGTGCAAAAACGGTTTCCATGGGACTGTTGCTCCCACTAGGATAAGGTGGGCAAAGCTTTGGAGTCTTTAAACTCCAGGCAGAGCAATCCTCATCCCCAACAATAAGAGGGAACAAGGCTACTGTTAATACCCTCTGGGCCACTAGTATTTTGGGAGGAATATATCCTAAGATCACACTCAAAATAGGTGGAAAACCTTTTAAATGCATCATTGACACTGGAGCTGGCAGAACTATTCTTAGGCAGCAAGAATTTCCTCTCCACCGGACATTGCTCCCTGGGCCCCGACTGGTGGGGGTGGGGGTGGGGGAGCCTCCCCAGCAATCATTACCAAAGATACATACACACGGGAGGACCCAGACATGACCTCTAGTGGCCAACATAGCCACCAACCTGCTTGGGTGAGATCTCCTGGAACTCCTTGATGTAACCCTGTCCACAGAGGGAAAATATTCAGTAAACAAGGACTTAGGCAGTGCCCCTTGCCCCTTTTGCCCTATTACCAGTCACCCCCAATTCTTTTTTTTTACATGCACATCCATGTTTATTGCAGCTCTCTTCACAATAGCGAAGAGCTCTGATCACCCCCAATTCTAACAGCTGCTGCTGTATATCAAATCCCCTGCCTTGATTGAGTCTCCCACGATCCAGTCTGGGCCAAGCAGTAACCTCTACCAAGGGAGAAATCACAAGCTCTAAAACAATTTGTTGCTGAGAAACTAAAATTGAAACATATCCACCCTCCTGCAGCCCTTGGAACAGCCCCGTCTTTACAATAAGGAAAGGGTCTGGAGGCTGACACTTACTCCAAGACCTTAGAGCCATTAACAAGGCCATGTGCATCTGGGGATCCCCTCAATGGGGCCCCCCTCTTGCATCAGCTATCCTGCTAATACCCCCCTCCTGGCCATTGATATTAAATACTGCTTCTTCTCCATTCTTCTACACCCTAAAGATTGTAAATACTTTGAGTTTTCAGTGCCATCTGTGAATAGCTCCAGCCCAGCTGCTAGATATGAGTGAACTGATCTACCACAGGGAATGGCCAATAGCCCAGCAATCTGCCAGAAGCAGTGGCCTTCCTCCCTCAAGCTACATCTCCAGAGAGGTCTCCATGTCTGCCTTTACACTCTGGAATGGGAGGAGACCCTGCCAGATGCAGCAGCACTTTGGAATCAGTTCATCCCTTCTCTCAAGGCCCTTGACTTTAGGATCACCCCCACAAAAGTACAACCCATCCTGCCTATTAAATTGCTTGGCACCGAGATCTCCCTTACTGCCATCAGACCCTAAAAGCCTGTCTTCTCTTTCCCATCAGACCTTATACTTGCATCCTTACAAAGTTTTGGGGTAATCTAAGCTGGCTAAGACCATGGCTCTCCCTCTTACAGCTCCTTTTTGACCTCCTAAAGGGGACAAAAGCCCCTCTTCTAAGTGCTGACTAACACAAAGCACCTCAGAAATACTTAAGGCAGTTAATCAGGCTCTGCAAAATATGTCCCTATCCCAGTTCTCTCCTTCTCCCCCAGTCCACCTCTTGATCTTTAACATATGCCCTTCATTGGTGGGGACCTTATGCCAGTCACGGGAGGGGGTGCTCAAATGGCTCCACACCGCTGTGGGCAGTACCCATCTACTCTTAACAGAGATGGACACCCTTGCCAATATGATTAGAATGGGCTGAGACTACACCTTACAGACCCTGGGGAAAGAACTCAATGTTATTGTCACGCATTCTATCTCACTGATATATAATGGCTAATATATAGCCAGACATGGTGGTGCATGCCTTTAATCTCAGCACTCAAGAAGCAGAGGGAGGTGATCTCTGTGTGCTCTACATAGTGAGCTCCAGGCCAGTTGGGATTAAAGGGAGATCCTGTCTAACAAAAATAAATAAATAAAACAATGGCTAAAATATGCGTTTTGGTCAGCCTTATGGGTTTCTCTGGCTGAACTGATAATCACTACCCAAATGAAAAATTGACAATGAAAAATTGCTCAATTGGATGCCTCCTCAATTGTTCCTCAGCGCCCCCATAGAAAGGGCCCCCTCCACCTTCACTGATGGAGGAAAGAGAGATGCAGCCTTGGTTATCCAATTCACTGAGGACTGGCCTCCTACCATCCTATTTCAAGAACTCCCTGACAATTCCCCACAATATAAGGAGCTCTTTGCAATATACCCAACTCTCCAGGAGGTTAGTGGTCCTGTTAACTTTTTTTCAGACAGTGTCTGTGTTGTTAATCTTCTCCCCTGGCTTTCCCAATCATTTATCCACCCTCTGGCAAATAGATGTTACACATATACCCTAGTTTGGACATTGTCACGGTGGACACATATTCCAAATTGATATGGGCTAATGCCCATACAGGGGAAAGTGCAAAAAAAACTTACCTCCCATATGCTCTCCACATTTGCCATTATGGGCATCCCTCACTATGGACAATGGCCCTGCTTTCACAAGCTCTCACTTTCAAGGTTTCTGTTCCCTCTGGAATAAACCCCATCACACTGGTATCCCTTTAAAACCCCCAGGAGGAAGCCAGGAGGGGTGGCGCACGCCTTTAATCCTAGCACTTGGGAGGCAGAGGCAGGTGGATCTTTGTGAGTTCAAGGCCAACCTGGTCTACAGAGTGAGTTCCAGGACAGCTGGGGCTACAGGCAGACCCTGTCTCGAAAAGACCAAAATAAATAAATAAATAAATAAATAAATAAATCCCCCAGAAGGGGCTGGAGAAATGGCTCAGTAGTTAAGAGCACCAACTGCTCTACCAAAGGACCCGGGTTCAATTCCCAGCACCCATGTGGAGGCAAAGAATCATCCTTAAGCCAGGCATGGTGGCGCATGCTTTTAATCCCAGCACTCAGGAGGCAGAGGCAGGCTGGCCTGGTCTACAGAGTAAGTTCCAGGCCAGCCAATGGGAGACCCTGTCTCAAACAAAAAAAAAAAAATAATAATTAAATTAAAAAAAAATTTGTTTTAAAAAAAAAAAAAAAAAAAAAACAGGGAACAAGGGATCATAAAAAGAACACACCACACTCTCAAAAATCAACTTAAAAAATAAAACAAGGGCAAGTACCCCCCTAATATACAATTAGCCATGGCCTTAACTACACTAAATCTATTCAACATATACAAAAATTTGACTGTCCCCTAATATTGTCCATTGGCAAAGGCCAGGAACTCTCCTACAAATCCTGGTAAGATGGAGGGACCTGCTGAACATGCACTGGAAAGGACCTGACCCCCTGCTAACAATGGGTAAGGGTTTTGCTTGTATCTTCCCACAGAATCACCCCAATCCCACTTGGGTCCCTGCCAGAAGTGTCAGACGCCTCCCTACTGACCAGGATGATGGCTCGACTATCCCCAAGGACTGGAAGACCTGACAACAGAGGAGACATCACCCACAGTGGCTGGATAGAATCACCTGGAAGGATATCCACAATCTGGTCACTTCTGCCCAGTCAGCATGCCCACCCTCCAAGCTTCTATTTCTCTCATTCTTATGGCATTCTTGTTATACTCCACTCAAACTCTGCTTCTGCCCACCGTGCAGCAAGTGCAGCTACACTTCACCACTGGCATATCTATATCAGAGAGACCTATGACGGAGGAGTCAGGTCACTGGATCAGGGGACTGTCCATTATAAGGATGTCAAACAACTGTCGAGGTACCAATCCTTCCTAACTGTACCTCTACCACTACCAACCCATTTGCCTTCAGTACATTGCTACCTAGGGGGGTTGTAGATATTGGTCCTATATTTTGGAGCTCAGCACCTGTCCATCTAGCATGCTTCACAACCAAAATAATTTTAAATCTTAATAGAAGACCCTTGGGATGATAAGTGGTGCACAGGAGTGCAGGGCAAGATGTACCTCAATGGATTTTCAACATATCAAACAGTCAATCTCTGCATAGCCTACCAAGTTGTGGGGGGTTTTGTGCTCCTGTTCCAGCACCTTCTCCCTGCCCTAATGGACTGTAATTCCCCTGGAAACTTAAACTCAAATAAACCGTTCCTTTATTAAAAAAAAAAAAAGTTGGAATGATAAAATCAGAAAATGTGCTTTCTTCTGAAATATGAAAAAATTATATTTTAAAAGCCCTCTGATGGTATGCAAGCCTTGCACTATCCAAGTTAATAGCTCAGAGATGTAAGTTCATCCATGTCATGCAGTGCCCACAGAGGAAAGAAGTGGGTATCAGATCTCTTGGAACTGGAGTTAAGAAAATTGTTAGCTGCCATGCAGTTGCTGAAAACCAAACAGGGTCCTCTGCAAGAATACCCAGGGAGCTGGGCAGCCATCTCTCCAGCCCCACAGAGTTTTTTGTTCTTTCCTTTTTTTGTTGTTGTTGTTGTTTGTTTGTGTTTGTTTTTGTTTTTGAGACAGGGCTGTTCTCTATTCCCCAGCTGGCCTGCAACTTGCTATGACAACCAGATTGGCCTCAATCTCAGAGATCCACATGCCTCTCCTCCCAAGTGCTGGGATTAAAGGCATGTACCACCACACCCAGCACCCTATAGAATTGTTTCTTAATCTGTACTTGTTGATGTTTTGTCTTCCTATCTCTTAGTCCTATCCTTTTTTCATTTGTCAAGAGGATGATTAACTTTCATCTTTGATTCTTGTTTTATTTTATTATAAAGCAAAGGAAAAGGGCGAGTGTTGTTTTCAACTTTTCTGCTGAATACGATCATAGGCCACACTTTAATTATAGGAGTTAACTTTCTATTCCTGGAACAAATAACTGAGGTAATCAGTTTATAAACATAAAAGACTTATTGTGGAGGTTTCAATGCATATTTGCTTTGGAGGTTTCAATGCACAATTGCTTTGGCCTTTTACTTTTGGATGGGCAGTGAGGCAGGTCAATATGGTAGGAGGGCACTGTAAGCCTGTCCACATTGTGGCTCGGGTGAGAAAGAAAGAAAGCAAAGGAAGAAGGGACAGAGAGGCCCCCGTCTCCTCTCGGGGGGCACACCTCAGTACTCTAAACACCCCCAGTAGACCCAGTGCTGCAGCTGGTTTCACCACTTCCCAAACTGTAGGTTAAGCCTTTCACACAAATGCCTTTGGAAGACATTAAAGTTCTAAACTAGCTGGGCAAGGTAGCACACGCCTTTAATCCCAGCACTTGGGAGGCAGATCTCTTGAGTTCAAAGCCAGCCTGGTCTACAGAGCAAGCTCCAGGCCAGCTGGGACTAAAAGGGAGACACTGTCTCAAAAATGCCAGGAAAAAAAAAGTTCTAAACTAAAGTCATGATGGAAGGTTTTCCTTATTAATATAGAAAAGTAAGATATGTCTTGAAAATCTAACAGAGGTACATAGTAAATTAAATGGTTTATATTAAATTCTGGCGTCCTGGGGGTTTGCTAAGGCATAAATACTACCACAGGTTTAAGGCTAGCCTGTGCTTCATAGTGAGTTACAGTCCAGTTCAGGAGGCAGTGAGAACCTGTTTCAACAAAACAAAAATTGCATTAATAAATTAATAACATTATTTGATTTACACTGAAGAAAGAAATTTCATTTGACATTTTGGCAGTAGTCTTATTCCACCAAAATTGCATCTAGGGCTGGGTGTGGTGGCACATGCCTTTAATCCTAGCATTTGGGAGGCAGAGGCAGGTGGATCTCTGTGAATTCAAGGCCAGCCTGGTCTACAGAGTGAGTTCCAGGCCAGCTGGGGCTACAGGGAGACCATCTCTCAAAAATACACCCCCCAAAAAAATGCATCTAGGAAAAAAATCCCTTAAACCTCTCAAAGACCCTTCTGCATTAGTCAAGGTTCTCTAAAGAAACAGAATTGGTAAAATGAATATATACATATTAGCTCACAGGATAGGGTTTTAGTAGTCCAACACTGGCTGCACCGCATTAGAGAGGCTGAGAATCCAGTAGTTTGCTCACTCCATGAGACCAGATGTCTCAGTAGTTACAATCAGCACTGAAGGTCCTATGGATTCTGGGAGATCTGCTAGTCTTAGTCTACACTGGAATCCAAGGAACTGGTCACAGCAGCAAGATGAACTTGCCAGTACGAGAGCAGGCAAGCAGCAAAAAGGAAAGAGCTCCCTCTGCCACGGCCTTTTATGCCGGCTGCCATCAGACGGTAACACGTTTAGGGTGGGTCATCCAGCTTCACATGATCCAGTCACAGCTCTCTTTCTGAACTGAGTTAATCCCAGATCCAGTCAAGTTGACACCCAGGATTAGCCAGCACATGTTACTAACCAATTTTTAAAAAGCAGTTGCAACTTTATCCTGCTCTACTCTTCAGTACATTTACCACAGACCGACTTTGTGTACATACACATATGCTAAATTGTTTGTTTATTGTCGTTCTCCAAGTAAGAATAAAAGCCAAAAAAAAAAAAAAACAGGGGACTTACTTTGTCCTTACTAGATTCCTCAAAAATTTACCTAGGAAATTGTCTAGTCTTAAAATATTTTAAATTACCTTTATAATACATTTTTAATTAAAAAAATTTTTATTTCTTTTTATATGTATGACTGTTTTGCTTGCATGTATGTAAGTGCACCTGTGTCATGTAATGCCAACAGAGGCCAGAAAAGGGCATCAGATTCCCTGGAACATTTACTAACCAACAAATGGGTGCTGGGAACCAAATGAAGGTCCTCTGCAAGAGCAGCCAATGATCTTAACATCTGAGACAAATCTCTAGCCCCATTTGAAATTTAAATATATACTTAAAATTATTATAGCCGAACAAGTAGAAATTCATGTATTTGGAAGTTAAATGACAACAACTACAGTGTAAATAAAGCTTATTCTGGAATTTTAATACAAGTATTGGATTCAAAGGCTGATATTTTCAGAGAAAATAACTCTGATGATATTTATATTACACTAGGTTACTTAAAATTTAATTTTGGGGGGTACTTTGAGGCAGGGTCTTCCTGTAGCCCCAGTTGGCCTGGAACTCACTCTGTAGACCAGGCTGCCCTTGAACTCAGAGAGATCTACCTGCCTCTGCCTCCCAGGTGCTGGGATCAAAGGCATGCGACACCATGCCCGGCTTTCTTTTTAATCTAATAAAACAGCTTATCAAAGAGGCTTTGCTAGCTGGGCATGGTGGAGCAAGCCTTCAATCCCAGCACTCAGGAGGCAGAGGCAGGTGGATCTCTGTGAGATCCTGTCTCAAACAAACAAACAAACAAACAAATAACAAATAAACATACAGAAGATCCTGTATTTCCTGCTTCTCATATTGGTGTATTTTCTTTCTTTTTTTTTTTTTTTTTTAGAAGTCATGAAAATCTTTTATTTATACCATAATGAATTCAGATGAATGACACATTGAGATTTTCAGACAGTCACCATGCCATTTACACTATCTAGACCCCAACTCTGTGGAACACCTGTTCTCCACTGTGATATAGATGAATTGGTTCTTCTAAGAACACAACTCAGCCAAATGACATAAACTTACTCCAGTTTTGAGGATGGTAAATGCTGCTGCCCAGAGATCACTAAGGATTTATCTGCCCATCTTGTTCAGAATCACAATGTAGTTATTTTCAGGTTTTGTGAAAGTTTGAGATTGTGCAAACCTCTTGCTTGAACTATAAGCTTCTTTTTAAAAAATATATTTTTACTGAAGTCCTGTGCATTTCATACATCATTTCTCAACCCAATTAGACCCATTCCCCTTTCCGTGCCTCCCACCCCACTTGAGTTCATGCATTCTGCAATACATGTCTCACATCTTTCTCTCAGCCTTTTGAAAGTTTTTCTATGTAGAGGTTTATTGTTTGGGGCAGAAGTTTACTGTTTGAGTCAGTTCTTTGTCCCAGTCCTTTTGTTATTGTTCCCTCCAATTTGTATTGCTCTAAAATATGCATATACATACATCACCATATTGGTGTATTTTCCTCCACAGTAATTGCCCTCTCTAGACATTATATGTATGTTTGTAATTTTTTTTGTCTTCTTGAGACAGGGTCTCCTGGTAGCCCTAGATGTCTTCGAGCTCACTAAGTAGACCAGGCTGGACTTGAACTCACAGAGATCTGCTTGTCTCTGCCTCCTGAATGCTAGGATTAAAGGCATGTGCCACCATGCTGGCATATATTTGTATTTTTATTTGAATTTCCCAAAGAATAGTGTGAGCTCCATGAAGCCAGAGGCTTGAAATACTGTGTTTACTCCCATTTTCTCAGGATGTGGAAATGGACACACTGTTCTAGATTTCAATAAATACTTCATCAAAACATGAATTCCTTCATTTATTTTTGTATATAACATAATATTTGAACTTAGCAGTCACCAAAACAAGTTCATGGCTATCTTTTGGAAAATATAATTTTTATTATAAAAACATTTTTATTGTATATGGTGTAATTGCTTCATTGTTTCTAAATTTATGTTTATTTATTTATTTATTTATTTATTGGTATTTTTGAGACAGGGTCTCCCTGTAGCCCCAGCTGGCCTGGAACTCACTATGTAAACCAGGCTGGCCTTGAACTCCCAGAGATCTGTCTGTCTCTGCCTTCCCAGTGCTGGGATTAAAGGCTTGTGCCATCACGCCCAGCTCTCACTTTTAATTCTTTTTTTTTCTTTTTTTTAAATTAATCAATTTGGTGGAGACCGAGACACAGTCCTGCCTGGACAAGCCTGGACAAGCCCTGCTCACCCAGCACGGATCGTGGGACTATGCTGATGTTTGCTGAAGATAAGCCACAGGATGTTTCAGCCCACAGGACGTTCCAAGCTTATCTAAAACACGTTTTGCAAGTCCTGCCAGATCACCCTTGCCCTATCTCCACAGCCCTCCCCCTCCTCACTTCCTGCCCTTCTGCAAGATATATGCAACTGCTTTTGTTCCAATAAAAGAGACCTTGACAACTCTGCTTGGTCTTCCTCTTTTCTCTCGCCCATTATATTTCAGGTTTGGGGTCTCCCCTCGAAACCCACTAATAACTGAGTCCCGCAGGAAGGGACAAGTGGTGCCCAGACATGGGGCTCGAGTGGTCACAGACCCCTCACCAGATGAAGAGACATTCGAGTGGTAGCAGCTGCATTTTGACTTTGAGGACTCTCCGTCACTCTCAGAAGCTGGACCTCTAGATGAAAGTAAGTGATTTTGCCTTCATCCTATTCAGTACATAATGGGCCAATCATTAAGCAAAGAAGAAAAGTTTATTTCTTTCTTTAAGTGTTCTTTCAGGGAGAAAGGAGTTAGGGTAAAGAAAAAAGATTTGGTAAAGTTTTTTATATTCATTGGAGATCTCTCTCCATGGGTTATATTGGACGGCCCCTCCATTCATCCCAAAATATGGGAAAAGGTGGGTAGGGAACTTAATGCCCACCTTGAGGACAAAGGTCCTGACTTCATTCCCCCTCAAACTTTTACTTATTGGAATCTCATTAACGACATTCTCACTAACTCCTGCTCGTCTGCACGCATACTCACTGCAGTGGAAGATTACTTAAGACCCCTCAGTCGCCCACCTTCCTCTTCCTCACAAAATAAGCCTACCGCTCCCCCCCCTCACCCCCCCCCGATGCTTTGGCTGCATGGCGGCTGTTCCGAGCACAACACTCGCTGCGGGCTCTGTCCCCAAACACCCCAGGCACCGCCTGTCAGTCCCCAAAGAGATCCATTTCCTCTGCCCTATAAAGCAGTGTCCTAGTTTGTCTTTCCATTGCTGTGACAAAACACTCTGACCATCACCAACTTGGGGAGGCAAGGGTTTATTCAACTTACATCTCCTGGGTCACAGTCTCTCTCAGGGAGCCCAAGGCAAGAACTCAGGGCAGGAACCTGGAGGCAGGAGCTGAAGCACAGGCCATGGAGGAGTGCTGTTCTCTGGCTTGCTCGCTCTGGCTCATGCCCAGCCTGCCTTCTTATATCATACATAACTACCTGCCCAGGTGGCACCACTCATTGTGGGCTGGGCCCTTCCACACTGCTCGACCATCAAGACAATACTCCACAGATGTGGCCACAGGCCAATCCAATGGAGTCAATTCCCCAGTTGAGGCTCCCTCAACCCAGGTGTGTCAAGTTGACACTAAAGCTATCCAGCACAATTGACCCCTTGTCAACTTGACACACAAAACACATCACTATTAAACCACCACCTTTCCAGTTCTTATCCCCAAAGTATGATGTTAACATTAATCACAACCTAAGACAGTACAACCTTAAAAGCCCCAGCAGGCGGGAAATGGCCAAACACGGGGGGAGAGATGGCCCTAGCGGTTAAGAGCACCGACTGCTCTGCAGAGGACCGGGTTCAATCCCCAGCACCCACATGGCGGCCGAGAGCCGTCTGAAACTCCAATTCAGGAGAACTCCAGTTTCCAGGGGAATCCGAGACCCTCTTTCTGACCCTCAGCGGCAATTGCAGGACACGGGTGCACAGACCTGCATGCAGACAGTACATTCTGCAATACAAATAAATAAAAAATAAATAAATAAATAAATAAAGAAATAAAAAATAAAATGTCAAAACACTTAAAAGTCCAGTCTATTAAAAGTCTCTTACGTGGGACTGCTGTAAAATCCCAAAAACAAGTACTGTCTTATTTCAAAGGGAAGAATCAGGCACCTCAAACAAAACCTAAGTCCAGCAATAGCTCAAGGTGGACACTGGGATTCACTCACTATCTTCTCCTGGGCTCCAAAGGGTCTCGGCAGCTCCACCTCTCCGACTCTGCCGTCCGTGGACACAGCTCATCTCGCAGGCCCAGGCCAAACTCCATTCCACACTGCCCTGCTCTTGTGGTCTCCCAGGTCCACCGCATCTCCAAAAAGCTGGGGTTCATTGAAACTGAGGCAGCACCTTCACCAATGGTCTCTTCTGACCCTCCTGGTGCAAAGCCTCAGCTTCTCTCTCCATGACCCCTGCAATCCTGGGGTCTTCACAGCAACCGAGGTGACTTCCTCCCCAATGGTCTTTCCTGACCCTCCAGTGCCAAGCCTCGGCTGCTCTCTGTGACCCCCTCAAATTTCAACACCGGAACCATATAGGAGACTCTTACACGTTACCAAGTCCAGCTTCTGGCTCGAGATGGAGGCTCAGGCCCTTTCTGGGTCACAGCTTTGTGTGCTAACCTTGAAGATATTCTCCCAGAAGATTTCACCTCAGTGAATGTGGCTCTTGTTACTTACAGCTGATTTTCAGCCCCAGCTAACCAGCATCAATTGCCCAGTACCACAAAGTTTCACTTCAGGTTCGGGTCTCTTGTTACTTACAGCTGATTCCCCCACAGCCCAGCTGAAAGAACCCACAGTTACACAGTCCTGATGCTCGCTTCCCTTTGAAACTAGAAACTTCACAAGCCAGGCTCCATGTTCTACAACTCCTTCAGCAAAACTGCTCCAAGCTCCACAGCAACATCTTTAGGCATTCAATGATCTTACCCGCCCAAAGTTCCAAATGCTTCCAAATCCTTCCCCAAAACCCAACGTCAGGTCTGTCACAGCACAATACCCACTCCTGGTACCAATTTCTGTCCAGTTTGTCTTTCCATTGTGTGACAAAACACTCTGACCATCACCAACTTGGGGAGGAAAGGGTTTTATCAGCTTACATCTTCCTGGGTCACAGTTCTCTCTCAGGGAGCCCAAGGCAAGAACCAGGGCAGGAACCTGGAGGCAGGAGCTGAAGCACAGGCCATGGAGGAGTGTGTTTCTCGGGCTTGCTCACTCCTGGCTCATGCTCAGCCCTGCCTTCTTATATCATACATAACACCTGCCCAGGTGGCACACTCATTGTGGGCTGGGCCCTTCCAACGGCTCGACCATCAGACAATACTCCACAGATGTGGCACAAGGCCAATCCAATGGGTCAATTCCCAGTTGAGGCTCCCTCAACCCAGGTGTGAAGTTGACACTAAAGCTTCCAGCACAAGCACTTCCCCTTTTTGCGCTCCAGTGCTCAACACTCAATGTAACTTAGAAAAAATAACTAGACAAGCCACTGTTCCCTTATTTCAGTTACCCATCCCATTCCAAACCACCGAAAAAGATTTTAAAAGGCTACGCCTCTAAACTCTGATAAGAAAGAGAGGTAGGCAGAGGGTGGGATGGAGACAGAGGAACCAAGGGAGTGGAAGGCCAGGAAAGAGGGAGATGAGAAAATTCTAATTGCTAAAATTCAATGGTACCACGTCTTAAATTTAAACACATAAAAGAATTAAAAAATGCTGTCTCTTCCTATGGTCCTGTTGCCCCTTTTACTATTCCATTATTAAAATCTCTCAGTAAAGACTGACTTACAGTTAATGATTGGAACTTGTTGACTAAAGCTACTTTAATAAGAGGAGACTTTCTCCTATAAAAAGCTGACTATACTAAAAGATGCCAGGACGCTGCCTGCCATAATTCGGCCACCACAGGTGCACCCATGTCGTGCAATGCCGCGGAGGTCAGAAGAGGGTCTCAGATTCCCCGGGAACTGGAGTTCTCCTGGAATTGGAGTTCAGACGGTTCTTAGCCGCCAATGTGGGTGCTGGGGATCGAACCCCGGGGTCCTCTGCAAGAGCAGTCCGGTGCTCTTAAACCGCTAGGCTATCTCTCCAGCCCTATTGGTTACATTGTTAATGTAATTATTAGTGATTACTGTGACTAAATAATGTTAATGGTAATATTGATAATAATACTTAATAATGCTTAGAGTTGTTTTAAATTATAAATAATTATTTCTTCCAAGGTCCTTAATAGTAAGAAAACATGATCATTCAAGACTCAAACAACACTTTGCCCTGTCTACTTTTAATATGGATTTTTTTCTCTTACAGGTCAACCCAAAACAAATCTTTCTTATGTTGTATGTAGTGTGTATGTATGTGTGCGCACACGTGTGATGGATGTGTGTACTTTTTGTGTTCTAAGTATATTTCAATGTTACACATGCATAATAATAAAACATTGCCTCTATTTGGAACATGGCCCTTCCTTTCTTAAGACGCAAATTTATATTAAACACCAAAACATATTCAATTTCAACAAAGGTTATGGGTTATCTATCAAAATTTAAAATAATGAATCTACAACTGGTTACACTCTTTAAAAATGCAACCAGTTTTTCATGTATTAAAGTGTTAATAAGTTTTTTGGATGTTTAAAAATAAAAAATACAAAGGTGTATAAAAAAATTAATCAAGCTCCTTCGTGCTGTGCCTGCGTTGGACAAACATGGCGGCTTCCTATCTGCCTCCGGCAGTGCCAACACTTAAGCAGTTCATGAGAAGCCAACAGGTTCTCCTTCTCTACAGGAAGATTTTGCGAGTAATTAGGCAAGTTCCAAATGATTCTGACCACAAATACCTGCAGGACTGGGCCAGGGAAGAATTCAAAAGAAACAAAGGTGTCACGGAAGAGGATACTATCCGAATGATGATTACTCAAGGTAATATGCAACTGAAGGAATTAGAAAAGGTGCTTACATTAGCAAATAACAATTGCAGTTGTTCTGGAAGATTGGTAGAACTTTTGCAATGGACATTTCATAGCTACTCTCAAACACCAACAGTTAGCACATGAAAAGATGATCACTCTCATGAAAAGCTAGCGCCTCTCCTACAATGGCTGATCAAAAAGCGAAATATAAATACTGTGAAGATGAGAAATTGGAACCATACATTGTTGATGGCAACAAAATATCTGCAGCACTTGGAAAATGAGACTGTATTAATTCTACAAAAGGTAACATGGAGGGCCGGCAGGTAGCTCAGCAGGTTAAGGCACAGCTGCCAAGACAGAGGACCAAGGTTTGGTTCCTGGGACCCATAGGTAGAAGAGAACAGCTCCCACAAGTTATCCTCCAACCAGCCTCACATGCACTGTGGCACAAACGAAGAAATAAATATAATAAATTAAAGATAAAAGATTTAGCAATTCTAGGCTATAACCAAGAAGTATACCTATGGGAAATGTGTAGACAAATTATTCATGGTATCTAAATAGTTTCAGATTCTCAACTAATAAATGGGTAAATGTATTATTTTGTAATAAAACAGTTGGTGATAAAAATGAAAAAAAAAATTAATCAAAATGGTAATGATGGTAACAACTCTCATGGGACATATCTAGCCAATCTTATTGACTGACGGACATAAGAACTGTAAAAAAATTTTTTATTAAGAGCTAGATATTAAAAAAAATCTTTAAAGTAGGTTTTCATGCCAGGCCTAGAAAGGCCAAGAACTTGGAAAAAGACAGCTATTATAAGCCACTTGTAAGGTTTACAATTTAAAATGGTAATACATTTAAACTAATGGAAATATAAGATGTTAATTGTTTTATTTTGTAATCTGTATTGAATTTCCAACAATAGCTTTGGGGTTAAGACACAAATGGTCTCTGTATTTTTCTGTGTTATACAGTATCACCTTTGTACATTTTCTTTTACTTTTAGGATAATTTTAAGAAATTAAGTCTGAGCTCACTCCCAAATAAGCATACGTCAAGATAAACAGTTTGGGTAATTGATGAAAACTTACACCTTGGTTCCGTTTTTGGGTATGTAGAATACAATTAGTCATCTATTGATCAAAAAAAAAAAAAAAAAAAAAAGAAAGAGGTGCGTATATCAATATTCCCTCTTTAGTCCAAACTTTTTGATAAATTTTAATTTTAAAATCTTAAACTAACAATGGGAGGAGATTTGTATGTTCCCACAGGTAAAAACACCAACCTAAATGCCTGAAAATACACAACTTTGACTGCAGATGGACTGGGAAATGCCAGCAGAGAGGCTGACCCACTGAACATTAAAGAAAAAAGGACCTCAGATTGCCTGAGTCACAGATACTGAGCATCTCTCTGAAATTCATTTGGGATAACTGTTTGTAGTGTGCCTAGTTAAGTTTACCTTCCAGATGCTGAGAAAAACCTTCCTACCTCTCACCTTTATAGGAAAAAGGAAAAACAGGATGGGTAATGAAGTCTTCCCCAACTGTAAATTAGAACCAACTGTTATAAGTGGTAAATGCTTATAAAAAAGTGTATAACTACCTCTTTAATTGATTGATAGACATAAAAACTGTACAAAGATATTTAATTCTCCTATCTAGAGCCAAATATAAATTAATTTTAAAGTGGTACAATTGAGCACAATTGTTAATACAGGAAGAGCCCTGATGTCAGCAATGGATTGTTCTGCCAAGGAGAGGTTGGCTGGGGGGGGTCCAAGCCCCCAAATTATTAAAGGCCTTTTGCCTATAAAAAATGGGGTATCTACAAGGAGAAAGGTGGTAAGTCCCTTTGTCGAAGACCTGGTGTAGCATGAAAAATATTTTGAGACATCACTTGCTAATTGTACAGTTGGCCTCTAAAATGCCAGAGAGCGTTACCAAAGGCTACTAAGGAATAAGCAAAATATTCATCTCCTTGAGTCAAGCAAGTCCCCTCTGTCAGTATCAGCTACAACCTCAACTGCCTGGAGATACTGTGCAACAGTGGCAGCCATGTCTATACATCCCACCAAATCTAATTGGCTATTAGCTCTCTCCTTGGAGGACTAATTCATGGCTGATGCCATAAGCTTTGTCTCTAGTGGTTAGGAGATTAATGAGCCACAATAAAACTTGTCATCTTTTATAAAAAACCACAGCTTGTGGATTAACATACCATCCAAACATCTGTGTCTATGCTCACAGCTTAGCTTGCCATAATAATATCGTTTAAATGCCTGTACATCTAATTGCTTGTGCTTTGTTAGTAGGATTAAAAAGGTACCCTGGATAAGCTGTCAACCCATGAAGGGAAACAACCTGACTAGAGTAAAAAATGACATCTCTAGAAAAAACACTGCTTTGCTTCTCACCCACCTGTGCCCCTCTCCCAAAGCCTAGGGAACAACTTGTGGAGGCATGGTAGAATGTAAGGGTGGCGGAGACACTAGGGTGAATTGTGAGACTACAACAATATGGACTGGACTCTTAATTGATCAACATGCTTGTGCATACAAGCTTCTCCAATTGGACTATGGGAACCTTGGGTTGTTCAAAATATGAACATAGATACTTGAAAACCCACCTTTACAAGTGGGGCTCCCCTCCTTTTGTATAAAAGAAGGGAGGAGATGCTGGGAGCCAAAGCTGTCAGACATACATGCTCGCAGAAAATCACTAACTTGCTTATCTCATGAGTTTACCAGAGCAACTTACTTATCTCAGGAGTTTAGGAGCCAGCTTACTCACCTCAGGAATTTATGAGTACGGCTTGCTTATCTCAGAAACTTACAAGAACCAGCCTAGATCCCAGTGCTGACGATCCAGCTCCCAGTGCTGGTTTAAATTTTAAAATATTAAAAATCACAATTGGAGAGGTTGATGACAGGAGTATTGTGATGCCATAGGTTGGGATAAGCACTTACCTGCTGTAGAGTAACCCAACGATGGGAATAGCTCCAGCCGCAAAATAGGAGATACATGTCTGGGACACTCCTTATCCTAAACATCCACACTTGGGATGCAGCCAGACTGCAAGAGTGGCCCTCCATAGCCTGCCCAGACACTCTGTGAGGCATGCCAGTTATTTGGCCCCTACCTCCTCCCAAGAACCTGTTTTGTGGAAAGCAACTCAAGTAGCCTAAGACACGGGGCTCTACCGGTAAAGACCCGACCATGGAGGCACATCACATAGCCTAAGACAGACTCTCCTTTTGTAAAGTAAATAAAATAGGGGGACATGTTGGAGACCGAGACACAGTCCTGCCTGGACAAGCCCGGACAAGCCCTGCTCACCCAGCATGGACCGTGGGACTATGCTGATGTTTGCTGAAGATAAGCCACAGGATGTTTCAGCCCACAGGACATTCCAAGCTTATCTTAAACACGTTTTGCAAGTCCTGCCAGATCACCCTTGCCCTAACTATCTCCACAGCCCTCCCCGTCCTCACTTCCTGCCCTTCTGCAAGGTATATATGTAACTGCTTTTGTTCCAATAAACGAGACCTTGACAACTCTGCGTGGTCTCCCTCTTTTCTCCCGCCCATTATATTTCAGGTTTGGGGTCTCCCCTCAAAACCCACTAATAACTGAGTCCCGCAGGAAGGGACATTAATTTATTATTTTTTATGTGTATGAGTGTACTGTCTGCATGTAGGTTGGTGCACCTGTGTCGTGCAATGCTGTGGAGGTCAGAAGAGGGTGTCGGATTCCCCTGGAACTGGAGTTAAAGATGGTTCTTAGCCGCCATGTGGGTGCTGGGAATCGAATCCAGGTCCTCTGCAAGAGCAGTCGGTGCTCTTAACCACTGAGCTATCTCTCCAGCACCCCACTTTTAATTCTTAAGTGAGAGAAAGTACAGGGCTTCTAACCCCGAGGTTGAACAGACTAAAGAGGGTATGGGTGCTGGATTACTCCAGTAACATTCTAGGGACCAGGTCAGAGAGTGCAAATCCATGTATTCTACACAGCAAGCAGTTTATATAGGTCTAGGATGGGTAGCCGTGACCTCGCCTCCCACTGGCCAATCCTAGACCTCTATACCATCACCAGTCATCCCAGCTCATGGGGCATGCCCAGAAAGGGGCATGCAGACAAACAAGTTGCCTCATGGTTGAAAGTGCCAAGCACGTGCTAGCATCAGGTGACACGGTGTGCCCTGTACTATAGCATTGCTTAGTTTGCTAGGCAAATTGTGCCCGCACATTTGCAACGTAAGCCTGAATTCAGGCCTGCTGTCCCACAAAATAAAGGCTTAACTGTAGCACCTCAGAACTAAAATCACTTTATCATATGCCAAATGAGATCCTCCCATTTCTTCATGAAAATGCTCAGTGTGAGATAATGCATGGTGTGAGATAAATGCCATTATAACTATGTGCATCTGTGCATAACACACACACACACACACACACACACACACACACACAAACTCAGAGGAAGCTGTGTAATCCTCAAACCAAACTTTTCTGCTATGAGTAAAACTTCAAAATATATTTTTGTAAGCCAGGCGTGGTTGGCAAGCCTTTTATCTCAGTACTTAGGAGGCAGAGATAGGCATATCTCTCTGTGAGTTCAAAGCCAGCCTGGGATACATAGTGAGTTCTAGGACAGCTGGAGGTACAGGGAGACCCTGTCTCCAAAAGACCAAATATGTATTTTGCGTTTGTGTGTGTGTGTATTTGTCTTAAATGATAATGGCAAGACATTCAGTATTTCTCCATTTTATAATTCTTATAACTACTTATGTTTTCTTCCTTAATGTACCTTTATATAAAAATAAATTCATTAAATATGGGCCCCTCATTGAAATTAATGTATATTTTCTATGTTTTCCTAAATATTTTTATGTTTTACAAAAGAAACAATACCAAAAATAATACTTTTTGTCTGTAGCTAAAGTTCACTGGGAAAGTACTTGCTTAGCATGTACTGGGTTCAATTTTCAGCACTTCAGAATAAAGAAAATAAAACCATTATAGTTTATATAAAATTACTTCACATAAAACAACAATAAAAAGCAAATGGTATTACCTAGCCTTGAACCCTGCACTGACCTGTCAGGTAAGATGTGCCCTCTGGTGCAATAGTGGCACAAATGTTATGGGGGCAACCAACTACTTTTGGATTAGATTTGAGGCCTGCTCTACAGGAGGGATTTCATACTTGGTATTGTAAACCTGGATAAAAAACCATGACTCAAGTTTCCCATAGGCCCTAGAGGGGAATGTGCTACTATTGTCTTGCTAAATGAATGTGTTATCAAATTCCTTCTTAATATTTAAGCATATACACATAGATTAGTGCTGACCTCAGGCTTGGCCAGAGAAGTTTCTCTCTGAAGTAATCATCAGTTAATACAAAGACTCACAATTGGTCAAAATAAGAGAATAAGTGACTATTATTGAGTTCCCAACCCTAAATGAGATCTACATCAATCCTCCCACCCCAAGCTTCAGTGGCCATCACAGAAGAGGGGAAAGAAAGGATGTGAGAGCCAGGGGAGGTCTGTGTGGTGCTGTCATTTGAACATGACATATCCATTTGCACTCAATGTAGCCATGGTCATAATGTCAAGCCAACAAGATCAGTCAACATTCCAATAGGTGGCACTAATCCAACTTAGTTTTCTATAAAAAAAAATGTAGAGGGGCTGGCTAGCGGTTAAGAGCACCGACTGCTCTTGCAGAGGACCCAGGTTCAATCCCCAGCACCCACATGGTGGCTAAGAACCATCTGCAACTCCAATTCCAGGAAAACTCCAGTTCCAGGGGAATCCAAGACCCTCTTCTGACCTCCGTGGCATTGCACGACATGGGTGCACAGACCTACATGCAGACAGTACATTCATACACATACAAAAATAAATAAAATTTTTAAAAAAAGTAGAAAACATGAAACAGGAGGAGGATGTATTGGGGAGTGCCTGGAGGAGTGGGGGGGGTGCTGAGGTAGATATGATCAAGACATATTGTTTACATGTAAGAAATTGTCAAAGAGTAAATAAAAGATATTATAAACAATCTACAAGATTTCTTAAAACAATTATATCTGAAACAGAAAGACTTTGTGCTCTTCACATAGACAAGAAGCTAAACAGGAAGTAATCATGAAAGACTGTATGTCCATGTATGCCATGGTAAAGCTACAAGCTGATCATTTAGATAGAACACAGTCTAATTAATAGCTAAAGAGACACTTGCAATATCTGAGTAGCAGCAGCATTTAGTGACTATAGTCAACAACTAACAAAACGCAAGTCATAGCTGTATAAAGGGATGGACCGGGTGGGCAGTCATGAGTAGATGTATAGAGGGATGGACCGGGTGGGCAGTAATGGGTAGATGTATAGAGGGATGGACCAGGTGGGCAGTCAGGAGTAGCTCATGGTCATCTCCCTCTTGGGCCAGGGGGACAAGCAGAGAGCATGTGGTCTTTCCATTGTCTCTGCCCATGATCCAGATAATTAACCAATCTCAACAGAGATTATTACCTCAGCCTTTTTCTCTTTTTGTCATTGCTCTATAAAACTCCTTAGACGTAGAAAATTCAATGGCTTTTCCTCTCTTGGACCCCCCCCTTCCATGTCTCAGGAGTTTCCTCTCACTTTTACTTAATTTCTCATTTTTTGTCACTATCTCACTTTTCTGAAATAATTTGTTTTAATTTATTATTTTATTTTATGTATGTGAGTGTATTACCTGCATGTGTGTGAGCACACCCAGGTTGTTCCACGCCCACAGAGGTCAGAAGAGGGCATTGGATCCCCTGGATCTGGAGTACAGATGGTTGTTAGCTACCACATGGGTGCTGGACTCAAATTTGGGTCCTTTGCAAGAGCAGGCAGTGTGCTGAACTGCTGAGCCAACTGTCTAGCCCCTGAAATAATTCTTAATAATCCTGCTTTCACTTTGCAAACCCCAAGGAGAGTACATAGCTTTAATTTTAATTGGTATGATGAGGTTCGTCCCAGTCATTTCCATGGTGGGCCATGTAGAAAGCACACACAGAAAGCACAGCACACAGACACATGGTAAGGTATGAATCCAAATACAGAATGCTACTTTATTCAAATGAATGGATCATTATATAGGCATTGTGACTTCACCTCCCAGGGTCCAACCCCAGACCTTTGCATCATCACAGACCAATTCATGGTCGTAGCCAGGGAGGTCCCATGACTCTCACTTGTGCCTCTGAGAGGTACTGGCTGGAATCCTAGCCCATGCATACGTAAACTCAGATTGGATTTGCTTACACCCCCCCCCTTTTGTATTAGCTTCCACAACCTCAGATAGTATTAAAAAATAGTAGTAAACCATCTTTATCTCGCCCAGATGGCCATGCCTGTTCTGTAAAAATACTAAGACTAATTTATACCCAAATAAAAACAACATAGATAAAACAAGCCAGTAAATATAAGCAACATTTACAGAAACCCAGTTAGCAAACATCTGTGTCCTGAGATATGATGTCACCTTGGGTATAAAAACAGAATGCTATGGACCAATAAAATGAGTTCTTTTCACCATCAGACAGGAACCTCTTGCACTTATTATTTAGTCCATCAGGCATAAGTGGTGTTTGGTAGTGGAGTTTAGTTGGGGAAAAATCAATCAGATGCCATCCTGGGAAATCCATTTAGTGCAATCAGCATGATCACTGGTGTGTGATGAGTGTGTCCCAGCCGAATTTAGGCTGCAGAGTGCTAAACAACAGGCAGCCTGGGGGGTCCAGGAGTGGTGATAGGGCACTGCCTGGTATAGATGTTAGATGAAGAGAGATGGGGTGGGAAAGGTTGTCAGCCTTTGGCCCTAAGGTTTAAGCATAGCTTCTGGGGGCTGCCTTGAGTCCTTTTTCCCCTTTCCCTTCAATCTGGTGGACAAGGTTTGTGCATCAACCTCCAAGTGTGGCGGGATGAGAACCATCACTCCCTGAAGGAAAGAAAATATAAAAACCCTGAGTTTGTGAGAGAAACTGGTTCTCCAGATCACAGGCCATGAGGAGGTGCCCACCTTCTCTGACCTCCAGGTTGTGGGGTGAGGTGTGCCATCTCAGCTTTATTGTCTAATAAATCTGCTTGTTCTGTAGAGGTCTGTTTATCTTTTTTGGCTCATATTTCCTTACAATATATAAAATACCAAGAAGCAAGGAACTTGCTGAAGTTATTCAGCTGATAGACTGTGCCTTTAATTCAAATGATCTGATGATGCTATATTCCAGAATTATGAGAACCACATTATCCTGGTTCGCCAAGGGAAATATTTCTGTCTCTAGTTAATAATGACTAATTTGTCCTCTAAGAATGATAGAACTGAGATTTGACCATAGCCCCTTTAATTCCAATGTCACCAACTTATCACTATCAAACATAGATTAAAAAACAAACAAACTTGATGACCTGCTATTGTAAAAGGTAAAATTTGAGCCAGGTGTGGTAGTACATGCTTTTAATCCCAGCACTCAGGAGGCAGAGGCAGGTGGATCACTGTGAGTTCGATATCAGCCAATCTACATAGCTAGTTCCAGTCCAGCTAGGACTAAAGGAAGACCCTGTCTCAAAAAGACAAAAAAAAAAAAAAAAAAAAAAAAAAGGTAAAATTCATATGGCCTCTGAGGTACATTACTCTGTTCCTTTCCCTCCCCACAGGCAAAAAGAAAGGCAGCTTTTGTCAGCCAGCATCTAAACTGGCAAGAACAGCTGGGCCTTGATGTTCTGTAATTTCACAGAACAATGGTCAGATAAAAGCACACTGTAACTATACAGATCAAGATAATATAAAATGATTCATTAATCATATCTGAACACATCTGAAAATGGACATTGTGAGTAACCCCACTTCCTTGGTGATTACAGCTTTATCTTTATTCATTTCTTCTGCCTCCTAGGTGCAGAAAAATAAAACCCTGTGGGCCAAATCTGTAAGAGAAGTCAGTGTACTTAATTGCTGAGCCATCTCTCCAGCCCTCAAACCAACTCTTAAAGATCCCATCACCATGGGGGCTAGAGAGATTGCTCAGGGGTTAAGAGCAGTCTTCTCTTGCAGAGGACCCAGGTTCAGTTCCAAGCCCCTACAGGGTGGCTAACAATCATCTGTAACTCCAGTTCCAGGGAATTCGGCACTTTCTTCTAACCTCCATGGGCATTACGTGACATGGGTACACCTATCTACATGCAAGCAAAACATTCATACACATACAAAAATAAATAATAAACCCTCTCAACAGTGTTACACCAGGGACCAAATTTCAGGATGAATTTAGAGGGATCAAACCATATTTAAACTGTAGCACTCTGTGGATAGAAGCTACAACTATTCAGGTTGGGTAAAATAGCAGCCTCACCCCCCTCAGCAAGTACATCCAGAGCACAGGTTCATGGTAGAGTGTTTCTCCCCATTATGTGCCTTTGGTGGGCTTTGCCAGTCATTGACAAAAGTGAAGCTTTTAACAAGATTTAGGAGAGACCCTTGCTATTCAGACTAGGATCCTCAGTTGTTTAGTTCAGCCATCTTTTATGTCCTTCTCACTGAGGCCACCTAGTCCAAAGCAGAAAGGCAAGTTTACAGTGAATTAAGTTGCAAATTAAACTCCAGTGCTTTGTCAAGGTCATTCGCAGAGACTTTCATTTTGTTTTCCTAGGAGTAAAGCTCTCTAGGACCCATTAGCTAATCAGCATTATATTGTTCTTTGATGCAGTTTTCTACCCTTCTTACAATCTTTCTAATGGTCTATTTGCTCATCTGCTTACCTATTAGAAGAAAAATCATAGGAAGAGACAAGACCAAGGATTTATCCTTGAGCTGATCCTAGGGACTGAGATGTTCAGGAGGTCTTCCCATATCAATGTCTTTGAATAAACTATTCATTGAGTTTCAGTTAAGAATTCTACAAATACTTCTCCTCCTCCTTCTCCTCCTCCTTCTCCTCCTCCTCCTCCTCTCTTTTTTTTTTTTTTTTTTTTTTGGTCTTTTCGAAACAGGGTCTCCCTGTAACTCCAGCTGTCCTAGAACTCACTCTGTAGACCAGGCTGGCCTTGAACTCACAAAGATCCACCTGCCTCTGCCTCCCAAGTGCTAGGATTAAAGGCGCGTGCCACCATGCCTGGAAAGACTTCTTATTTTTTTGTTGTTGTTGTTGGTTTTTTTTTGGGGGGGGGGCTCTCATCCCTGTCCTGTTCCGTTTATTCTGCTTGGATTCAGGATGTCTGTAAAACCTTTGTTTTGGTAAATGGGTAGCATTTAGGCAATCTCAGGGATCTGGGCTGCTCAGGTACCATTTTTAGAGAGTGTTACTATACTCTCAAGTACATTTCAGTTGAAAACTGACTATTCTTTGCCAAACACCTTTCCATGAGTTTCACAAGGATAAACTCCTCTCTTTATCTCCCTATCAATTTTACAAATCCTGAATTGGAATTGCAGTAGCCACTTTGCTACTTACAAGATTGTTCATTCAAGAAATGCTTTTTTTTTTTTAAAGAAGGAAGCGTCTTTCATAAGCAAATTTCTTGACGCCTTTGTATACTTATTTTGAAGATTAATAATAAAGGTTTTTTTTTTTTTTTTTCTGAGACAGGGTCTCCCTATAGCCCCAGCTGACCTGGAACTCACTCTGTAGACCAGGCTGGCCTTGAACTCAGAGATCCACCTGCCTCTGCCTCCTGAGTGCTAGGATTAAAGGCATGGACCACCAGGCCCAGCTTAAAGATGGTTCTTAACTGCCATGTGGGTGCTGGGAATCAAATCCAGGTCCTCTGCAAGAGCAGTTGGTGCTCTTAACTGCTGAGACATCTCTCTAGCCCCTTAATAATAAAATGCTGATTTTTTTCCCCTTAGCATAGCTAGGAAAAATTAGTAGAGCCCACGTTATTCTTTTTCTTTTTAAATTTTATTTATTTTTGTATGTGTTCGAATGTACTGTCTGCATGTAGTTTTGTGTGGTGCAATGCCGCGGAGGTCAGAAGAGGGCGTCGGATTCCCCTGGAACTGGAGTTAAAGACGGTTCTCAGCCTTCATGTGGGTGCTGGGAATTGAACCCGGGTCCTCTGCAAGAGCAGCTGGCACTCTTAACCGCTAGGCCATCTCCCCAGCCCCGTTATTCTTTAAATTAGTTAAAATAGGGGCTGGAGGGATCGCTCAGTGGTTTGAGCCGGGCGTGGTGGTGTACGCCTTTAATCCTAGCACTCGGGAGGCAGAGGCAGGCGGATCTTTGTGAGTTCAAGGCCAGCCTGGTCTACAGAGTGAGTTCCAGGACAGCTGGGGCTACAAGGGAGACCCTGTCTCGAAAAGACCACACACAAAAAAAAGAGCACCGACCACTCTTGAAGGGGACCTGGTTCAATTCCCAACACCCACATGCTGGCTAAGAACCATCTTTAGTGCCAGGCGTGGTGGCACATGTCTTTAATCCCAGAACTGGGGAGGCAGAGGCAGGTGGATCTCTGTGAGCTCCAGGCCAGCTGTGACTAAAGGGAGATCCTGTCTCAAAAATACAAAAATAAATAAATAAATAAATAAATAAATAAATAAATAAATAAAAATAAATTAGCTAAAATAACACTTTTTAGCCAGTGATGGCACATGCTTATAATCCAAGCACTTGGAAGGCAGACGTTCAAGGCCAGCCTACTCTACACAGCAAGTTCTAGGCCAGTCAGAACTTCACAGTGAGAGTCTGTCTCCAAAACCAAAAAATCATCACCAACAACAGTGGCAAAGTTACTCTTTCATGTGTATACATGTTATAATGAGTATTTCTCCTTTGAGCTTTCTTTTTTTTTCATTTATTTACAAATTTAATGAGGTATAGTTGACAAACATAATCTACATATATTCAAGATCCATGACAGCTTCACATGTATAGTAATTAAAATGATTGCCACAGCCAAACATATCTGCATCTGTCACTGCATTTTCTGTATATATTCTGAGCACACAAAGATCTACTCTCAGCAAATTTCAGGTATACAAGAAAGTGTCTTTATGTATATCATCAAGTTATACATTATATCCTCAGAACATACTTTTCTGGTAATTAAAATCTTGTACCCTTTGACTACCCCTTCCCTATCCTCCCCAGCTCTTGTTAAATAATGCTTTACTTTTTGATCCTATGAATTTTGTGTTCTAATTGCACTTAAGGTTATATTGTGCAATATTTGGTTTTGTATTTCTGTATCCGTTTTTTTTTTTTGCTTCAATATGGTTCTATTTCATTAAATTTTATTTATTCATATTTATGTATATTTTTGTCAATTTTTATCGAGTTTTTATACATTTCATACATTTCTTAATCAAATTTAGACCTATTCCCCCATCCATACCCCCCTCACCAGAGTTCATGCATTCTGCCATACATATTAAGTCCCGTCTTGCATCTTTTTCTCAGTCTTTTTTAACTTTTTTGATACAGAAGTTTACAGTTTTGGTCAGTTCTTTGATCAAGTCTTTTTTTTTGGTCATTGTTATTGCCTCTCATCTTGTATTACTCCAAAATATGCACATATATATATTCCATACATATACCAAAATTACAAACTCTGAAAATAAACTCTAGGTTAATTCCAAAACAAGTTTAGAGTGGAACTCTTCACCAGTGACCCATCTGACAAAGGTTCAACATCCAGAAGTCACTTCTTTTTATGTTCAGGGGTGCATATTTTTTTCTTTTAATTTTATGTTACTCCCAAATATGAGTATATACCTTCTGCCCATGTACATTAATTACCATGCCTGAAAATAAGTGGTAAGTTAATTCTAGAAGTCATTAAGATATTCACATTTTAACATCGCAGTTGCTTTCTGATAGAAAGAAACATAACAACATTGCTCAGCTTTTCTTTCAATTGGGGGATTTGGTACTAGCATCCACAAATGAGGGAAACCATTCCCTGTTTGTTTTTTGGGGACTGTGTTCCTTCACTTAGCATAATGGCTTCGAATTGAGCTTTCTTTTGTCTCTGCAGAGAAAGCATAATCCATTCTTTACAGAGGTAATTTCATATTTGAAACTGACTCCTCCTGTTCTGTTTCTTTCTCTTTTATCCTTCTCGGAAAATTCTAAAGACTAACTGATCAGCAAACAAACACATCAGGTTATTGTGCACTAGGTCTAGGAACAGTCAATCCAAGTGAAACAGAGTATCTAAAAAACAAATATGGGGCTGGAGAGATAGCCTAGCAGTTAAGAGCGCAGACTGCTCTTGCAGAGGACCTGGGTTCGATCCCCAGCACCCACATGGCGGCTGAGAACTGTCTGTAACTCCAATTCCAGGAGAACTCCAGTTCCAGGGGAATCTGAGACCCTCTTCTGACCTCCATGGCATTGCATGACACGGGTGCACAAACCTACACGCAGACAGTACATTCATACACATACAAAAATAAATAAAATAAAAATAAACAAATATGTTGCCAAACCTTTTGTATTTGTTTTGTGAACCTTGAAAAATGTGTTTACCAAATAGCCTTTGTTACTGTAGTTATGAGATAAGAAATTAATTTCAAGGTAAAAAGAAATTTTGATATGATTAAGTCTTTAAATTTTGTAGTATATAAAATCAATTGCAACACAATATTGTGTTTTGAACAGGGCCAAGTTTAAAATTTATTTCAATTTCAATTTCCTACGTTGGCTTTCTGAGTTAAATTGCGATTTGTTGGGGCTGGAGAGATAGCCTAGCGGTTAAGAGCACCGACTGCTCTTGCAGAGGACCTGGGTCCAATCCCCAGCACCCACATGGCGGCTAAGAACCGTCTGTAACTCCAGTTCCAGGAGAACTCCAGTTCCAGGAGAACTCCAGTTCCAGGGGAATCCAAGACCCTCTTCTGACCTCCACGGCATTGCATGGCACGGGTGCACAGACCTACATGCAGATAGTACATTCATACACAAACAAAAATAAATAAAATAAAAAAAAATGTGATTTGTTTATACATATGTAGATATGTTTACATGCATTATATTCATAAAATGTATGTAACTATATTTAGTAAATGAAATGGTAATAATAGATACCATCATTAAAGTTTTAATTTTATTAAACTCTTAGGACAGTAAAAATAATTAAAATAGCAAATCCAAAATCCTTAAGAACTTATAAGATATTAATCAAGTGATTATTTAGTCAATAACCAGACCTTGATGCTCAAATAATATTTAGATAAAAACCAGATATATTGGTTTTACATGCAAGAATCTTGGAAGACACCAAGTGATCCAAATGTCAAATAAGAAAATGAACAGATGCACATTTAAGAGCTCTTCTCAGAGCCATAAGACAGTTGAGGATTTAGAGCCAAGCACTGCCCTCGAGATTGGGCAGATGCAATTTATGGAGTCTCTTAGTAGAAAAAGATCCAAGAAACAGAGCTGGGGCAGGAAAATCTCATAACAGCCAATGAATTAATGGAGTTTCAGAGTGGCAAATCTGAGTTCAGAGTTTGAGGGGCACCCAGTTTTAGGGGAATGCTCCTACTTTTGCTATTTTATCTGTAGAATTTTAAACTTTTTTTTGGTGTTTTTGAGACAGGTTCTCCCTGTAGCCCCAGCTGACCTGGAACTCACTCCGTAGACCAGGCTGGCCTTGAACTCACAGAGATCTACCCACCTCTGCCTCCCAAGTGCTAAGATTAAAGACTTGCGCCACCACGCCTGGCTTTCTGTAGAATTTGGACCAAGGTTGTTATATGAAATAACAGAGAGAAATCCCTTCATTTTTCTAGCAAGTAGTAGAGAAGAGATAATTTTGAAATATGACAAAGATCGCTGTTCTTAACAATGCCTCCTCTCAGTTTAATCTGCTGGACTTTAATCAGAGCCTAGCTGATCAAAGACATAATTACCAAATTCTGGTCAGCTCCAGTTTTCTATGTGGGAGAAGAGAGAGGTCCAAGGCCAGGCTACTCCAGCTGTCCTGACACTGTCCTGACTCTGTCCTGACTCTCACTACAGACCAAGGAGCATTGGTGAAGGCCATGCTTCAGGGGCACAAGCTGCAGAAACACTGGATGCTAGTGATGTGACTGCAGAGTGTGTCCCCTTCCCTATACCTTTTTTTTAAAATTTTTTTAATTAATTTTATTTATTTCCGTATGTGTATGAATGTACTGTCTGCATGCAAGTCTGTGCACCCGTGTCGTGCAATGCCGCGGAGGTCAGAAGAGGGTCTCGGTTTCCCCTGGAACTGGAGTTCTCCTGGAATTGGAGTTTCAGACGGTTCTCAGCCACCATGTGGGTTCTGGGGATCGAACCCGGGTCCTCTGTAAGAGCGGTCGGCGCTCTTAACCGCTAGGCCATTTCTCCAGCCCCCCCTCCCTATACCTTAATAACTGTATTTCAAAGTCTATTTACTGCAGTTCTTTTCCCCTGGTACATCATGTCTAGCTATCAAGAAAAAGGTTATAAGGCTTACAAAAAATGAATAAAAGCAGAACAAAGCATCAGAAACAGACATGGCAGTGTTGGAATTATCTGGGAATGAAAATAATAAGTACTGTGGGGCAGGAGAGATGGCTCAGAGGATAAGAGCATTGGCTGCTCTTGCAGAGGACACAGGTTCGATTCCCAGCACCCACATGGCAGCTAAAAATAGGCATCCAGAACTCCAGTTCCAGAGGAATCTGACCTCTCTTCTGACCTCCTTGGGCATACATGGATGCAGGCAGTACATTCATACACATAAAATAAAAATCCTAAACAAAATATTTTTTAAAAATTTAAAAAAGAGAAAATAAATATGGGTGTGGTGGTACATGCCCTCAGTTCCAGCACTCAGGAGGCAGAGGCAGGCAGAACTCTGTGAGTTCAAGGCCAGCCTGGTCTACAGAGAGAGACCCTGTCTCAAAAAGACCAAAAAAAAAAAAAAAGAATATGGAATGCTTTGAGGAATTTCAAATGGAAAAAGTAGACAGCATGCAAGAGCAGACAGGCAGTGTGAGCAGACGGGCAGTGTGAGCAGACGGGCAGTGTGAGCAGGGGCATGGAAATTGTATCAAAGATACATTAAAGATTTTTTTTTTTTAAAGTAACAGGGTGGAGGCACTCCTTTAATCTCAGGACTCAGAAGGTAGAGGCAGGAGGATGGTGAGTTCCAGGCCAATCTACACTACACAGTGAGACCCTGTTTCAAAAAGTAAAACAGAAAGATGAAACCAACACTCTAACAGAAACAAAGAATACTTCCAAGGGGCTTATTTGTACAATGGAATGGACATGACTGAGGAAAGAATTGATGAGTTGGAGATTATCTCAGTTGGAGTCCACAGCTGAAAGGCAAAAAGAAAGACTGAAAAACATAGAACAAAATATCCAAGGACTGTGGGCCAGATACAAAGGTGTTACATAGGACTACGTGAAGAGAAAGAGCAGAAGATATGTTTGAAATAGTAATAACTGGTTATTGTCTGACACCAAGCACAGATTCAGGAAGTTCAGCAAACATTCCAGGAAATAACACCTCCCCCGCTAAAGAAACCTTCACTTTGTGCATCATTTCCAAATTACAGAAAGTCAAAGATAAAGACAAAGTCCTGTATATCATACCACATACAATAGATAGGAGGCATTAGTTCTCAGGTTCTATGCACAATATGGTAACTGTTAGTTTTTTGAAGAAGGAAAAGGAAAAATTTCAAAGTTGAGAAATAAGAACCAGAGCCAGACCTGTAACAGGCAAAGAACATATACTTATCAAAATAAGTAGACAGCGGCGGAGGATAGATACTCCATTATGCAAGTGTAGAACGTCTGCCTGCCTAATGAATAGAGGTGGATGATTTTATTCCCTGAGTCCAGCTGGAATGCATCAGATGCCAAGGACTGAAAGCCTTCTTTTGATTCCTCCAGCTTAGCAGGGCAGCATCTCAAGGCTGTAAGACAGGTGGCTCCATAAACATACTGCCTCAGTCCTGGGAGTGAACAGTTGATAAGGCTTTAGTAAGGCCAGACTGCTAATTTAGGCCAGTTAGCCATTTCAAGGGATTTATGATTCTATGGCCCTCTTTTTTTTTTTTTTTTTTTTGTCTTTTCGAGACAGGGTCTTCCTGTAGCCCCAGCTGTCCTGGAACTCACATTGTAGACCAGGCTGGCCTTGAACTCACAAAGATCCGCCTGCCTCAGCCTCCCAAGTGCTAATGAAGCTTATGTCTATTTTGTTGTTCACATATTCTATTAGTAACTACTATACATACATTTTATTATATATTTAAAAATAATAAGAGACAGTGTTGATGTTTCATAATACATAGATATGATAGTTGTTTGAGGAGAGAGAAATGCCAGTTTCCTGGTTTGATCATTATACCTTATGTTTGTGTCAGGACATTGTGATGTATTCCATAAATATATGTACATATTGGATGTCAATTAAAAAGAAAATAAGTCCAGAGGAACATACCTTACCATTAGCAAAACAAAGATAAAAGTTCTACCCAACTTTTGAGAAACCATGCAAGCCAGAAGAGAGTGGACCTGAATAAAGTGCCAACTAAGACAAGCTAACTAAGACACCTATAACGTGGCACTCAGAAGGTTGTGAGGTTGAGGCTAGCCTGGTTGAGAAAGTAAGACTGAGGACATAAGCTGGGCCTGGTGGTGCACGTCTTTAATCCTAGCACTTGGGAGGCAGGCGGATCTTTGTGAGTTCAAGGCCAGCCTGGTCTACAGAGTGAGTTCCAGTTCCAGGACAGCTGGGGCTACAGGGAGACCCTGTATCGAAAAGACCAAAAAAAAAAAAAAAAAAGACCAAGGACAATCTTAGTACTATAGTAAGACATTGTCCCCCAAGTCAAAATCAAAACATTAAAGAAAGGAGTATTGAGACAAAACAAACCAACCAATTAAATTGTCACTATGCTAGAATTCTATACCTTTGACATTGCCCAGTAAAGATGAAAGAGACATAAAGATTTTCTCAGACAACACTGAAGAAATTTGTTGCCTATAAGACTTTCCTTAGAGGAAAGTAACACAGGTCAGAAATTCAGAGCTTCATTTAAAAAGGGAGACCATCAAAGAGAAAACACAGAAAGGTACAATAACAACTGTATTTTTTTTAATTTTTAAATTTATTTTTGTATGTGTATGAGTGTACTGTCTGCATGTAGGTTTGCGCACCCGTATCGTGCAGTGCCGGGGAGGTCAGAAGAGGGCGTCGGATTCCCCTGGAACTGGAGTTAAAGACGGTTCTCAGCCACCATGTGGGTGCCGGGGGTCGAACCCGGGTCCTCTGCAAGAGCAGTTGGTGCTCTTAAGCACTAGGCCATCTCTCCAGCCCCAACAACCATATTTTTAAAAATTTTATTTTATTTTATTTTTGACCAGCTTGGCATTTAACTCACAGAGATCCTCCTGCCTCTGCCTCCTGAATGCTGGGATTAAAGGCATGCACCATCATGGCCATCAAATACTTTTATTTTATGTGTACAAGTGTACTGCTTGCATGTAGATAGGTGCACCCATGACGTGCAGTGCCCAGAAAGGTCAGAAGAGGGTGCCGGATCCCCTGGAACTGTAGTTACAGACTATTGTTAACTGCCATATGGGTGCTGGGAATCAAACCTGGGTCCTCTGCAAGAGCAAGTCAGTGCTCTTAAATGCTGGGACATCTCTCCATCCCCACAACTGTATTTTCTTTTTATTAATATAACTGAGTTTAATACCACAGTATGATAAAAATAATAAGAATGGATATATGTTCACTTATGTGTATGTGTGGCTATTGCATTAAAAGCCCAGTCTGCAGCTGTTGGTGCTATTGAGAGAACATTTGGAAATGAATGATACAGCAAGAGAAGCTGCCTTTTTAGGGGAAAGGGTACTGTTTTGTGTGTTCTCTTTACTTCCTGGATCTATAGAACGTTCAGTCCTTTAACTGTTAGAAACAATAAATTGCTAATAACATTTCACAACTTGAGTTTAGGAACCATTAACTTCAAAAAACATAATTTATTCCTGCTTGGACATTATGTCTGTATGAAATAAAATTCAGAATATTTGGGGGGCACTCTAGTTGACTTTCTTAACCTATCATGAAACCCTGACTGACTTCCTTGGAACTCAGCCATACATTTATTACTTCAAAATGTATTAGGCACAGCTGTCCATTTATTCACCAATTCAATATTTGCTAGGAGCTGTTATGTACCAAATACAGTATCAGATGTTAGGTTATGATGTCATTGGTCTATAGTCTGTTCATATCTCAGGGAGGCCGGCAAGTAAAAAAAGGGAGCAGTCGCTGGTGGCATACACCTTTAATCCCAGCACTCTGGAGCCACAGGCAGGCAAATCTCTGTGAGTTCAAGGCCAGCCTGGTCTACAGAGTGAGTTCCAGGCCAGCTGAGTCTACAGGGAGATAGGACGACCCTGTTTCAAAGACCAAAACCAAACCAAACCAAACCAAACCAAAAACAAAGGGAGCGAAGAAATACTGATTCAGTGATACAGGTATGAAGGATGAAGTATGAATACAGGGCTGAGTGTGCGGGGTAGACAAGAGCAGTTATCTTTTTTATTTTGGTTCTTTCTTGAACTCACAGAGATCTGCCTGCCTCTGCCTCTCCAACCTGCGCCACCACACTGGGCCACAAGGGCAGTATCTTTATAGCATGGGTTTGAATCAGTCGGTAACAAATGATGCCCAAACTGTTCTCCACTCAACTCCATCTTTTCCACTTCGCAAATGTGTACCCTAAATCAAAACCAAACCTAAACTCGAAACTTCCAAACTCCAAAGCCCTAACTTTCTAAAAGAGGTTATTCAGACCCCCAAGGACCGACCCAAAGGCCTTTTGCTAGGGGTGGGGACCATGCAAATGGAAAGGTAATTCTCTGGTTCCTCAGCAGCGCGCGCTCTAGGTTGGAAAGTATGGATGAGCCCAGCAGGTGCACGCGCACCTCATCGCGCAGCCGGCTTGGTGCGCTCCGCGCGTGCTCGGCTCTGTTTTCCTGGCTCATTCTACGTCACAGTGGTGTGGCTGCGCTCCGCGTTCCTAGGAGTCGGCTGCCTGCCTCGAGGGAATCTGGGAGGCGCCTCTGCGCGGACGTCGCATCGCCCCCTGGCGGCAGCCTGAAACACTGCCTGCGCGCAATCAGGCGTTCTCCGTGGGCAGCCCGCGGTGGGGCCTTGCCTTATATAGCGCGGGGTCCTTGACGGCCTGGGCGGCTATTGCCCGTGGTGCTGTCGTAGACGCGGACGGCTGTTAGTGCAGCTGCTGTTGGTTCGCGGCGGCGGCGGCGGCGGCAGCGGCAGCGGCGGCGGCGGCAGAGGGGCGAGGCGACGGAGGAAGGAGGCGGCAGGCGCGGCGGCGGCGGCGGCGGCAGCGGCAGCGGCGGCGGCGGCAGAGGGGCGAGGCGACGGAGGAAGGAGGCGGCAGGCGCGGCGGCGGCGGCGGCGGTGGTGCCCAGGACCCGCGGCGGCGGCAGCGGCGGCGAGGGGGGCGAAGATGGCGGACGTGCTCAGCGTCCTGCGACAGTACAACATCCAGAAGAAGGAGATTGTGGTCAAGGGAGATGAAGTGATCTTCGGGGAGTTCTCCTGGCCCAAGAATGTGAAGACCAACTATGTAGTTTGGGGGTGAGTGCGGCGTGGCTCTGGCCTAGGGGTGTCGGGGCAGCGCGGGGCTCCCCGGGGCGCCCTCTCTTCCCCGACCCCTCCCCCTGTGTCGGTCCCTAAGGGATGGGGCAGAAAACCTGAGCTCGTAGAAAAAAGTTATTCGCTGGAGTAGAAGTTGCACTTTTAGGACGAAGAGGGAAGAGAGGGGGCTGGTTCTGGAGCGGTCCAGCCTTTTCTGTGTTTGAGGAGCCCGAGGGAAGGGTACCGTGGGAATTTCTGACTTTACCAGTTGATTTTAACCAGTAGTGTGGGCGGCCCGCGGTGTGTGGGGCTGGTGCTCGGTCTACCTGGGCAGACAGAGGTGGAGAGGCACAAGGCACTGCGTCTGGTCGCCGCCAAGTCTCTTTTTGTTCTTTTTTTTTTTTTCTCCCAGAGGCTGCCATGTATTGGAACTGTCTCCGTTGGTCCTTTCAGCACCTGGCTAATTTCTTTCATGATTGGGGAGGAGGATGTTCTAAAGGAAAACAGAAAGGAATCGAGTACTACTTGAAATTAGGACAGGAGAGAGATTGGGAGAATTTGGAAGTCATCAGAATCAGTTTGCGAGATGAAAGCAGGAGTTTCTTGGGGAGAAAGTTACTGGTGAGATGGATGGAGTGAGTTTTACAGGTCTAAGACATTGATGGTATGTGCTTTTTGGAAAATATGCTTTAAAGAGAAAGGCTTTGGAATGTTGATCCATGCAGGTCAGGGAATCACTGAGGGTCAAGTTTAAGATCCTTTGGGTCCTGTTAGTGGTGCTCCTGTCTTTGGTGCTTCATTTGGATGATTAGAACCTTGAGTCAGAATTTGGATGCCCATTTTGTTTGAATGACTGTGAAAGATAGATTAAAAATAAAAAAACTATGGAAGATTTTAAGATTTTCCTGTTTTTGATTTACTAGTTTTATGAGATGTTGCCTAAATGACATTCTGAGTTTCCTGTGTTTTACCAAATTAATCCACACAGGCTAATGCTTATCTTTGATTGGATTTTTAGGGATGTTTTTTCTTTAAAAACTGCTTAAAGAGTAATCAAGGTCTAAAGAAGTTTAATTGGCAAAATAGAACAATTCTTATAACTGGTTCCTGCCTCACAAGTGCTTTAGTTAGCCTGAATAGAAGAGGTGAAACAGATTAAGTTGAAATATTTTCTAGCTTAGAAGAGAACAAGTTGTTTTCTTTCAGTTGGGTTGGGGGTATTTAAGGAAGGTTCCTTGGAAATGAGCTTGACAAATTTGCATTCCACAAAGTCTCCTTGGGTAAATGAATGAAAAGATGCTTTAAACAGTGCATAAAAGTACTGTAGGTGAAATGGTGGAAAAATCTTCCGGTATGAGGGAGCTATATACTTAGGACATGAGGGCTGGAAAGGACTTATTTTAACAGCAGTTTGAAACTACTGAAAAAGGACAGCTTAGAAGAGATTTGAAACTTTCAATAGCAAGTCACGTGGAAGTTATTTTCTATATTTAAGCACATGATAGATACTTAAAACATTAAACAGTGCCCTTATTGCAGTAGTGCTTTGTGTAATTTTTGCCATGAGAAAAAAAGATGATTGTGTCCAATTACTTTGTATAATAATTGATATATAATGGCTGAATAAAGGCGATAGAGACTAGTGTAGTAGACTTAGGACAAATTACAGTGAGTGTGTTGAGATGAACTCATAATTATATTTTTGAACTGCAATAAGTAGATGGAGGGGAAGGAAAGGGATTGATTGCATAGTAAGCCATGTATGTGTTTGCATTATAGAGCTGGCACCCCAAGGCTGCATTATTTTATCACAGGTAGAATTATATTTTGGTTTTGTATCATTGGTCTAAGTTGAGAATTGTTCTAAGAATCATTCTGTTTACTGTTCAGAATAGTGTTAAGGATATTGTACAGCAATATCTTGTTTAGAAAGAGCCCTAGGATGGGCTAGTGAAATCCTAAAGATACTTGTGTTTCTTCTAAACACTTTGTTTTCTCTTAATGATCCACTCCTTTGTGCAGTTGGTTGGGTTTCTTTCTCAGTTGAGAAAACCCAGAGCTTAATTTAGGTCTTAAACTGTGTATATAGTGGGTTGTGGGATGTAGAGTGATTGCCTAGCATAGATGAGTTCCATTTCTGGGTTTCATTTCTATTACCTTTTAACAGAAGATGTAGTGTGGTATAAGCCATCCTCAGCTGTATAGCTGTATAGCAGGTTTGAGGCCTGTCTTTTTTTTTTTTCTAAGATTTTTTTATTTTATTTTATTTATTTCGGTATGTGTATCAATGTACTGTCTGCATGCAGGTTTGTGCACCCGTGTTGTGCAATGCCGCGGAGGTCAGAAGAGGGTCTCGGATTCCCCTGGAACTGGAGTTCTCCTGGAATTGGAGTTTCAGACGGCTCTCGGCCGCCATGTGGGTGCTGGGGATCGAACCCGGGTCCTCTGTAAGAGCGGTCGGCGCTCTTAACCGCTAGGCCATCTCTCCAGCCCTTGAGGCCTGTCTTTTAAAAAGAAGTATATGTGGTGTTTTAGAGTATGCATTTATATGCCTTCCCTATTAAGTACATTTTGGTTTTGTCTTTTGTGTTCTTACTCTAATGGCAGCTCACTTAGGATAATTTATCCTTCATGTATGTTAGCTATGTTAAATACATTGTTGGATAGCCAACTGGGTATATATAAATGAATTAAGATTAAATAATTGATTTCAATTTGTGAATAAAAATCTTGCCTTAATTATTTTAGGACTGGAAAGGAAGGCCAACCCAGAGAGTACTACACATTGGATTCGATCTTATTTCTCCTTAATAATGTTCACCTTTCTCATCCTGTTTATGTACGACGTGCAGCTGTAAGTAGAGCTCATTTTAAAACTCTATTGATTAAACGGTTATTGTTACCATAGATAAGTTCCCTTGTAGGTTTCAAATGTTCAAAAGTCTTTTAGAGAGTCTGAATTAGACCAGTACATGGTTTATTCAGATTTTAAGATCTGCAAATCTTTTTTCATGTAAAATATGGATAATGTTTATGAGAATGGAAGTTTTAAAAGTAGGTACACAGATTTTTTAAAAAATTATAAGCTTATAGAAGGACTCTCATAAGAGCTATAGTTTAACCTGAGAAAACTTTTTGGGTCATAAGAATAAATCTCACTAGTGTGGTAGTGCACAACTTTAATCCAATCCCAGCACTTAGGCAGGTGGATCTCTGTGAGTGCAAGGCCAGTCTGGTCTACAGAGTGAGTTCCAAGCCAGCTGGGGCTACAGGGAGACCCTGTCTCAAAGAAGACCTCCCCCCGCCAAAAATTAATCTTAAGAGATACATAGTTCTTTCTATACTTTGTTGACAAATTCTTTTTTTTTTTTTTTTAGTTTCTCCTCAGTGTTTAAAAATCCATTGCTGGGAGGAAATCATTGGAAAAGATCTTGTCACAGAGGTTGTTATGAGAGTCTCTTGTTTGTAAGAGAATTTTAAAAATTGGCAAATATGATGATAGTATGACATTGTAAATTGCCATAAATGCTGAAATAAAATGGTCCCTCTAATACTCTTTTTTTATTTAGGGGTGGGTGTGGAGGGGTAGAGAACACACAGGGTCTCATGTAGCTCAGGTTGGTCCCCAGCCACTGTGTAGCTCAGAATGACCTTTCTGAGCAGCAAGAAATATATATTCAGTGACACTTACTTTTAGAAAACTTAAATTTAGAAAAATACTAATATTTTCCCATTATTTGTAGTTGTATTAAATTACCCTTTGTTTTTGAAAAACTGAATCAAGTAGCCATTAGAATTGCTTAAATGCTTTACAGATTTATAGATTATGTTTTTGTAGAATAGTTATAGTTAGCTGGTAGCTATAATTGGGTGCTGGGAAGCAAACTGTGGATCTCAGGACTTTTGGTCGTACAAGATTTTTTTTTTTTTGTCTTTTTGAGGTAGGTTCTCCCTTTAATCCCACCTGGCCTGGAGCTCACTACATAGACCAGGTTGACCTTGAACTCACAGAGATCTACCTGCCTCTGCCTCCTGAGTGCTGGGATTAAGGGCATGTGCCACTGCCCCGGGTACAAGATTTAACTCTTGTTTTTCCTAAATTTTTTCTAGATTAATAGGGAAAAGTTATAAAATTCTGTCGTTCTACAAATTTAGGGGTTGTCCTTCTAATTCTTTGTTATTTGCTCTTTGTTACAAGCCAACTCTTCCTCGAAGAGTTATTCCTGACCGGTAGTGCCCATTTTAGTGTCAGTAGATGCTGGTCTCCTTCAGTTGGCTGTAATGTATACATATGTACATAATTCATATTATGAAAGAAATTATCAGATTTAGTGACAGTAATTTAAAGAAAATTAATCAAATATTTTAACTATTTGTAGTATGCCCATTTGATTTGTTAAGTAAATGCCAAGGACAAAAGTACTTGTGGATTTTTAAACTTGTATAGTCATAAGGATAAAATTCTCTTTTTTGAAAAAATTGATTAAATTAGTTCAGTTAAGTAAGTGACAAGGAGAAAAGTACTTGTGGATTTTTAAACTTGTATAGTCATAAGGAAAAAATTCTATCTTTTTTGAAAAAATTGATTAAATTAGTTCAGTTAAGTAAATGACAAGGACAAAAGTACTTGTGGATTTTTAAACTTGTATAGTCATAAGGAAAAAATTGTATCTTTTTTGAAAAAATTGATTAAATTAGTTCAAGTTAGAAAGAAGTACAGATATTGGGTAAAGCGATGTGGAGGTCATAATGAGGTAATTGGCCTGGGAAACCAAGGGTTCTGATGACTTCATAGTTGCTTATATAAGTTGACAAAAGTTTTAATCTATGTAATCCCTTGGTAACTGATTTTTCTTGCACTTTGCTTATGTTAGAAAAAGGATATGGAAAGTTGTGGTAATAGCAGAATTCATTAAGTTCACGACCCAAAGATAACTTGGTGCTGGAAGGGTACACTTTGTTTTAATCATCTTTTAAGAAAAGATTTCTTTTTAAGTTGTATATATATGGGGCTGGAGAGATGGCTCAGCAGTTGAGATCACTGGCTGCTCTTGAAGAGGACCCTGGTTTTGTTCCCAGCACCCACATGGTAGCTAATAACTGGCAATAACTCCAGTTCCAGGGTATCCAGCACCATCTTCTGACCTCTGACAGCATTGCACACACAGGTGCACTTACTACATACATGTAGGAAAAGCACTCATACACATAAAAAATAAAAATAAATAAAAAATTGTTTATATGTATATGGCTGTGTATGGGTATGTACACATGAGGGGAGGTGCGTGAGGAAGCCAGAGGACTCAGAGCCTGCTGGAGCTGAAGTTACGGAAGTTGTAAGCCATCGGAAGTTGTAAGCCATCTCCTATGGGTGCTGGGAATCAAATTTGAGTCCTCTGGAAGAGCAGCAAGTGCTCTTAACAGCAGCGTCATCTCTCCAGCCCCAATTTTAATCACCTTTTTTTTTATTACAAATGTAGATGATTAAAGGAAAATTAGTCATTTTTCCTAAAATTGATATAAACATGTTTTCAGACATGAATTTTTCAGATCTTTTTTCCCACCACTTACAGAATTTATATATACTCAAGGTTAAAAAGAAACATGTAATGTAGAAGGTAATCTGCTATAATTTCTCTGTACTTTTTTCTCATGTGGTGGTGGTTATCAAAATTTATGTTTATTGGTCAGTCTTTTGTGTTCTGAAGAGTTTAAGGTGAATACTTTGAATATATTTGGCTTGTGTGTGAAAAAGCATTATAGACACTGTATAAAGTGAGACGGCATTGGGACTAAAAAGATAATAGCCTTTCTGCTCACAGTCCTGAGTACAACAACAACAAAAAATAACAGTAAAGGTAGGTATTGGGGAAGCTGGGATTGACATTTTGAGAAGACGTAAAGTCATTTTGTCCTTTAAAATAAGTGTCTTTAATAATATAACTTCCTAAAAGTATTGAAAATTAACATTTAGGGCTGGAGAGATGGCCTAGCGGTTAAGAGCGCCGACCGCTCTTACAGAGGACCCAGGTTCGATCCCCAGCACCCACATGGCGGCCGAGAACCGTCTGAAACTCCAGTTCCAGGAGAACTCCAGTTCCAGGGGAATTTGACACCCTCTTCTGACCTCCGCGGCATTGCATGACACGGGTGCACAGACTTGCATGCAGACAGTACATTCATACACATACAGAAATAAATAAAATTAATTAAAAAAAAAAAGAAAATTAACATTTAAACATTTTCAAGGTTATTACATTCTTTTTTAGCTTGAAGATTTTTGCAAATGTGATTTTAAATGTTACCAAGATATATTTGAATAAATTCAGACAGTATGTGGTATTTATTAAGGTTTAATATCTAATTAAAAATTTTGGTTTCAGACTGAAAATATTCCCGTGGTTAGAAGACCTGACAGAAAAGACCTACTTGGCTATCTCAATGGGGAAGCATGTGAGTAGCTTTGAAACTGCTCCCATCTTTAATAGACATTGTTGCTTTTTGTTTCCTCCCTGTGAAATAAGAAGTAGTGCAAGGAGAATTCATAATTTCACTAAAAAATTAACCTCCCTGAGGTGTGTCTGTCTGTATCTAGTTGCAGTGAATAACACTGTTCTAAGGGCTGTCACCTCATCCTGTATGTGAGTTCTTTTCACACTCTCATAGTGTGAAAAGACTTTGCTTCTGAAAATGACTAGTTCTGTCTTGCCTTACCAGTTTTCTCCTTTATTCTTCACCATTACCTTTTAGAACCATACAGTGAGATACCTTTTTTTTTTTTTTTTGTCTTTGTGAGACAGGGTCTCCCTGTAGCCCCAGCTGGCCTTGAACTCAGAGATCTGCCTGCCCCGAGTGGTGGGATTAAAGGTGTGAGCAACCACACCCAGTGAGATACCTATTTTTTTTTTTTGGGGGGGGGTCTTTTCGAGATAGAGTCTCCCTGTAACCCCAGCTGGCCTGGAACTCCCTACTGGTATTACTTGCTTTTCATCTTATTACTTCACTTTTCAGCAAGACTTGACACGGTATCACTGCTTCCTCTTTGCTGCTTTTTTTTTTTTTGGTCCTTTTGAGACAGGGTCTCCCTATAGTCCCAGCTGGCCTGGAGTTCACTATGTAGACCAGGCTACCCTTGAACTCACAGAGACCTGCCTGCCTCTGCCTCCTGAGTGCTGGGATTATTGGCACGCGCCGCCACAGCAGGCCTCTTTGCTTCTTAAAGTCCCTTCTGTCTAGTCAGCTTCACCATCCTACTGAAGTCACTCTTAGCCTGGTGTGGTGGCACATGCCTTTAATCCTAGCACTTGGGAGGCAGAGGCAGGCAGATCTTACTGAGTTCAAGGCCAGCCTGGTCTACAGAGTGAGTTCCAGGACAGTTGGGGCTACAGGGAGACCCTGTCTCAAAAAGACCAAAAAAAAAAAAAAAATTGTGAGTTGCTCAGTGCTTTGCTTTCTCTTATTTTCCTTGACCTGTTAACAGCATTTGATACTGTTGGACACACTTCTTTGAAGTCTTTTTTTCTTTTTCTTTTTTTCACTTTGCATTCAGGGCATTAGAAACTTTTTCATCGTCCACTTCTGGGTATAGTTTTGTTACTTCTGTGCTTAATATTAGTCTATTGAAAGTTTCCTTTGACTTGATTTTGTTTTAATCCTAAAATCTCTAGATGACTTTTTCTAGTTTTATACTGCAAATACTCTGTTCTGTTGATATTGCTTAATACCAGATACAGCTGGTGTTTGAACAGCATGTATTTGATAAATGCCTGTCTCCTTATATGTGGTGGGTTTTTCTTGGAGATTTTGTGATGATTTTGAAAAACTGGTAGATCAACTATTGCAGAACAAATTAACAAGAAAGGTATGTCATTGTATACTGACTTACAAAAATATGTTAAAAAATACAGTAGTAAAAAAGTAAATTTTTACTGATGAATTAAAAGCCTGTTCTGGCCAGTGAAAACTTAGGGACCCACATATTTCTGTGCCACATTTGATACCAGTCACTGTTTTTTTTTTTTTTGGTGGTTTCAAGATAGGGTCTGCCTGTAGCCCCAGCTGTCTTGGAACTCACTCTGTAGACCAGGCTGGCCTTGAACTCACAGAGATTCACCTGCCTCTGTCTCCCAAGTGCTAGGATTAAAGACATGCACCACCACGCCCGGTTTATTTATTTCTGTATGTGTATGAATGTACTGTCTGCATGCAGGTTTGTGCACCCATGTCGTGCAATGCCGCAGACGTCAGAAGAGGGTCTCGGATTCCCCTGGAACTGGAGTTCCCCTGGAATTGGAGTTTCAGACGGTTCTCGGCCGCCATGTGGGTGCTGGGGATCGAACCCGGGTCCTCTGTAAGAGCGGTTGGCACTCTTAACTGCTAGGCCATCTCTCCAGCCCCTTGAGTAGTAATTTTTTGACAAGAAAAATTTATATGTGAATTTTCAGCTTGATGAGTGCCCCTAATCCCCATATTCAAGGGACAACTGCATTTCTCTCTCACTGACTTTATGCTTTGTATTTATAAATTTACTGTTGTCATCTTCCTTTAGATGTTTTTTTAATGTATATATTTTTAAATTATTTTTTATTTACTTTTTATGTGTATGAATGTACTGTCTGCATGTAGGTTGGTGCATCCGTGTCATGCAGTGCTGCGGAGGTCAGAAGAGGGTGTCAGATTTCCCTGTAACTGGAGTTAAAGATGGTTCTTAGCTGCCATGTGGGTGCTATGAATCGAACCCAGGTCCTCTACAAGAGCAGTTGGTGCTCTTAACCGCTGAACCATCTCTCCAGCCCCCCTTTAAATGTTTTAACAGGCTTCTGAATGTAACATATTCGGAGTAAGAGTGCTCAGTTCGCTCTTTCCCTGCTCCACCCACACAAAACAAAAACAGTATGTCTGTTCTTCCTATCTTAGAAAGGAGTGGTAATACTCCACTCATGCAGTTGCTCAGGCCTTTTCTTTGCCTTTAACATCAGTTTTTCCACTGTAAGCCTATCCCACTTGTTCTTCAGCCTCCTCCTCACAGGTTTCTACTCTTTATTTGCTACAGTGTACTCTGTATCTAGTAATTAAAGTTTGCTTTTGAACTCTCTTCACCTGCTCAAGGCCATTTGTTGCTTCCTTCAGTCCTAATGTTAAGCTACTACTCCTTACATTGGCCCCCATGATACTGCTTCTGCTTAAATCTACATGACTTCATCTTCATCTGTCTTCCTTTACTCACAGCAGTCAGTGACATTCGTCATCTAGTTGTTGTAATATGGTTGCCTTTGCACTTGCAGTTCCCTCTGTAATAACCTCTGTTTCCAGCTGGGCGTGGTGGCTCACGCCTTTAATCCTAGCACTTGGGAGGCAGAGGCATGCGGATCTTTGTGAGTTCAAGGCCAGCCTGGTCTACAGAGCGAGTTCCAGGACAGCTGGGGCTACAAGGAGACCCTGTCTCGAAAAGACTAACAAAAAAAAAAAAAAAAAAAAATAACCTCTGTTTCCCTGTATTGTCACAGGACTCTCATGCTCTTCCATCTCAGCTCAAGTATTGTTCTGTCAGAGAAGACACCTTTGAGTATTTGAAAATATAGAACTTATATATAGACTGCTTATAAAGTCCTGATTTATTTTTTAAACAAACTCCTATTTTTGCTTGAAACTACATTTGTTGCTGACTTGCATACTGTCTGTATTCTCTACTAGAGATTAAACCTTAAAGGAGCAGTTGTTTCAGTCTTTGTCTTATTTCTTGATAACATTTACAACAGCAGTGTATAGTAGATGCTTATTGAATAAATGAGTATTTATTTTCTTACAGAATACAAATGAATTGGTGTCATAGAACTTTGATGGAACTCCCCTTCCCTGAAATGGAATTATTATTTTTTTACCTTTACGTCATTAATACCTCTCAAGTCACAGATCTCCATGTTCTTAAGTTGTAAGATTGACACCTAAGATTGATAACAGATCATCAGGATTGTTTTCTTCTTTCATTCACCCTATTCAGTGCTCATTCTTTTTCTTTTTTAATCAAATCTCATCAGCCCTCAGTGCTTATTCTGGGTACTATATAAATGCAAAATTTTACTCTCAAACAAGGTAAACTAGGATTGAGGAGGAATTCATGTTTTTCAAAGGGAATTGAGATGGAAAGTATTGAAAGCTTTTTATTTTTGTCTATTTTAAATTAAAACAAATTTAATTATTTAGAGCAGTGTTTCTTTAAAGCTCTCCTGAGAATCGTGATATTAGAAATAGATTATTTTTCCTCTCCTTTTTAGTGTCTCTCTTTTTCTCTCTTTCTTTAAAAGATTTGGTATAGTGGGGCTGGAGAGATGGCCTAGCGGTTAAGAGCGCCGACTGCTCTTGCAGAGGACCTGGGTTCGATCCCCAGCACCCACATGGCGGCTGAGAACCGTCTGAAACTCCAATTCCAGGAGAACTCTAGTTCCAGGGGTTTCCGACACCCTCTTCTGACCTCCGCGGCATTGCACGACATGGGTGCACAAACCTACATGCAGACAGGATATTCATACACATAAATAAAAAAAAAAAAAAAAAAAAA